>JAIUZE010003369.1:0-21000 GCA_022085475.1 Heliosperma pusillum | reverse complement strand
CAAGAAAATAATCTTTACATCCATTTGAAAACAAAATCCAAATAGATAACTAAAACTTAGAAGAAAAGCGGAACGAATCCTAACATTTTGAGAACATATCTCACGATAGTCTTAACCTAACTGTCACAAAGACACACATTGTCACAATGTGTTTATACTCTCATATAACGATCCATTTTTATTACTTGGTGAATACTCTCACTTACTAAAAGTGATAGCTCCCACTTACTAAAAGTAGGAAAAAAACAATTGAATATTTAGGACAGCTCCCACTATCCTCCATAATGAGCAAAACATCTCAAGGCCCAACCTTAAGTTAACATTTACTGCTCAGTAGACAAAGTCTCATCTTTACTATGGATCATGGAACTACTCCCACTATCCAAATATGAAGATAAGTTAAAACTATTCTTGGTGACTCAATGAGCTCACAAATTCTCTCACTCACCAAAAGATAGTTTTTGCATTGTAACGAATACAAGACAAAAAGTCTACTAGTTTTCACCAAACACTTGGAAACACATCAAAGTGAATAAATATTGTGGGTTATTTAAACACAAAGTTTGATAAATATTAAGGCATAACTGACCAACCTATTATCCAAAACTTATTTGGAATGGGCAAAATTTCCTCAAAACATATTTAAGGAATCCTTCTCCAAGCTAAAAGAAGAAGAAAAACTTGATCAACGTCACCATGTCAAGTGATGTACAATTCCTCAACTATAACAACTCTTTGTCATGGCGATTAGGAATTATAAGATCTAACACACATATTTTTCCTCATATAAACTTTGAACATATCAAAAATTTATTTGCAACCAGCATATTTACTAAGAGTACATATTCTAAGTTCAAATCGGTTTTCATCTGTTATTATAAAGTGTTTGAACATATCAAATACTTAATAAAATGATAGAGGGAAAAATATACAGTCTCATGATGGTCCTTAACATTAAAATACCCACAAATAAAATAAAATGGATTGAAATATAAAAGTTAAAAACAATGAACATATATTAAAATGTAATCAAGCAGAAGAATAACAAAATAATGCGGTGAACATATATATTTTGGCCAAACACATAGCCATAAGAACTACTGACTTGAGGTTAAATAATAATCCGTGATTTCCAATGAACTAATTATTGAAAAATAATTCTGCACTCCAAGTGCTTATAGAATAACACATCAAAGTAGCACAAAGCTTCTTTGGAAACAAAAAAAAACAATGTAGCATCACTAAAAAGTTAATTATCCATCGACAAACAATGGATTAAACAACTACGAGTTGTAAAGGTTCCCACTTTGTTTCTACATCCACAAAGGACAAGAATTAGCATCGGATGTAAGAAACACACATAACTCGAAGTGATGGAAAAAAATGCCATTTGGCTCGAATCTATCATGAACCAATTTAATATTAGTTTCACACTATTCTCTCGTCGACACTAAGTCAGACATATTTAAGTAATACCACATATTTGTCCTTAATAGTAAGAAAAACATAGACCATTAATAATAGTATCGGGAGTCACCAGCCACAAAACGCCATCTTCTCCCGCCTCAATAAGTTTGAGACTTTTATTAAGGATTGAGTGTACTAACAACGAAACATAAAGAGTTTTCCATTTTTCCTAATCCCATAATTGGATGGCAAACAAATCACCATGGAAAAAATAACTCCTTACACCAGTCAATCCCGTGTTTAAAAGGTATATCATCTCATGTAAGATAAACAAAACGACGACGGTCCTTAAAACACTTCCGGGTCAAGACACATAGTCTTGTACCCTACGTCAAAACGAATATGACTTACATCTAGTCTCACGCTACATAAGCTATAAGACATGTCTCAAAACTACTTAATAAGTCTATATACAAAATAACAAAATTTTGCATACATCAAGCTTACTATACTTGAACAAATACTGTACAAGACACAGATTTTCATAATCCTACTCATTAGTAAGATATTCAACCTCGATAATAGTGATCACAATTTCCCAAAATCGTGATTATTAATAAAATACTAAATCTTATGACGCTAGTAATTCAAGTTCAAACCGCTTTACCAATGGTGAACAAATCACCAAAACACTTGTTGTCATACACAAGTATATGGATGAAGGCACTATTCAAAAATTTAAATTATTAAAAAAAACTTCATTTATATTGTTCGTTCGAAAATTTCGCTAAGCTCATAATCATCACAAACGCCATAAACAAGAAATTTCAACAATTTAACTAACTCTTAAGATTAAATGAAACGAAATCAAATAACCATTACAAAATGCTAAACAAATTAGCTTTACCCTTATAGTATTGGCTAAACAAATTAGCACGGACAAGAATATCACTTAGATATTAGACGAACACTGTGCAAAACAAATTTGGTTGTCTTTAAAAATAATTAAAAAAAACTTGATCATAACTCATATGATCGTTTTAATGAGTTATTGATACACAACTAATATGTATTAAAATCTTTCTCATCTCTCATGTAAATACTAAATTTACACGTTATCATATATCACTAAGATATAAATTATTTATGCAAGACAAAATTTAAATAAATTAATATATCACTAAGATATAACGAAATTTCTTATGTAAAACAAATTTACATGTACAAGTATACCACAAAGATATAGATCATTTATGTAAAACAAAATTACATAAACTAATTAACTAGTATATCACAAGGATATAAGGCATTTCGTAAAACAAATTTACGAGAACTCTAAAAAAAAAAAGTCCTTTTTGTAAAACAAATTTACAATAACTATTATATCATTATGAATTATGATATACGCCTTGTATGTAAGTTATAAAATCTCACGAACAACAAATGTAAATATGATATTTATTTTCTCTATGTAAATGTAATACATACAAAATTACACAACTTTCACAAGATAAAATAAACGAAACGGATTCGTAAGTTCTATCTTTATCTTGTAAAACACAATATACAAATAATTATGAGTAGCATATACTAATTTGGACACCAAGTCAGACATTAGGATTTCTCACACCCATAAATTTGCTAGCCGATTGCTTAAAAATAAGAAGTCACTAAAACATTTAAAAAATTTACATACAAAGACAACTATTACGTGACTTATAAAATATCACTAAGATATCTACCATTTACACGTAAGATAAAATTTTATGAAACATACTCATAAAATATAATTTATATGACGAACGATATTGATACCCACATAAAACAAATTTACATGGTCCAAACTCAAATATATATGCGGAGTATGAAACACAATCATAAAATATATCGTCACTAACACATTAAATAAACTTTTATGAAACATATTCATAAATAACAAGGCCATAGTAAAAACACTAAGGAATTTAACTAATACCTATGAAACACAATCATATGTAGAAAAAAAATATATTTATATGCTCCACACATTTTTATACATATAAAACACATTTATATGGTCCGTACAAACCATATATGAAACATATTCATATAGTTATAAATTAGCTAAACAAATTAACATTACATGATGTCACTTAGACATTAACAATGATATGTAAAATAAATCTACATAGATTACACATGCTATGAAACATATTCACTGTTACTATAACAATATAGTGTACATATTACAACGCATTTGTAATTTCAAAAAATTTTAAAAAAAATAAACCGTATATATTAATGAAACCTCATTTCACATTACAATATAATGATTCAATGGAATTGTATGGAGTAAAAGAGGAACAAAAAAAAAACACAACAATGCCTGTATACTCCGTATAATAATGCACAACATAATTACACAACCACGTGCTTAGTGCTCTAACATATTAGCTAGATAATACCAATTAATATATAATGAGAAAAACAAATAACAATGGCAAACATTCATATTCACCATACAACTTTATAAACAAAAAAAAACAATTATTCTGACATTACACCTCTTCATCTTTCCCAAAATAAAACTCCAAACCATAAGAAAATGAAGAACCCATCTCCATTTTCATCTTCCGATTAAACCCAAATCCGACCGATTAAACTCACAATCACAAAGATTGTTCACACCAAGTACAATTAACTCGAGACGGATGCCAATCATGCTATCTCAAACACTTGATCGACAGCCAGCGACGGCGGTATGTGACACACACGTGCCGCCATCTTGTCTCTTTATATAATTATATTGGGTTCTGATGAGTTGGGATGGCAACTAACGCCGGGACGGATGTGGGAAGGTGTGATTAGCACTCGCCGGTGACAAAACGGAGGGAAAGAGGCAGGGCAGTCTACGCGCGCGGCGACGAACGCCGGAAAGCTATCACGCACGAGCGACGAACGCTGGGAGATAGGGAAGTCAGAGGTATGAGGCAGAAACTAATGTAAGCAATCCAACAAATGAATCCGAAATGTAATTCAACATATGAATTTTAGATAGGTAAACATTATTAATCACTTCAACCCATTACCCATATATCAGTTTACAAAAAAAAACAGGACGGTTGGAAAAACATGATAAATAAAAAACGAATTTTAATTTAATCATGTAATTAAGAGTCGGGACAGAAGCCGAAACACGATCGGCTCTGATACCACTGTTGGAAAATATGCGTACCTTAATAGCGGAATAGGTACGATGATCGACGTGCCGCTTTCTGTCCACAAAACCGAAACCGAGACTTATCCCGGTGGCTACTAGAGTCACCGGATATAGCCACACCCCAAATTCCAAAGCTCCAATTTGATGGAGAGCTTAACCGTGATTATAGTATATCTTATGAATTGTGTTGTGTGTTGTTGTCTATTGTTGTATTAGTGACGTATTGCTTAATACGTTGTCTTATTTATAATGCCCCAAATAGGCAGTTACAAAAGGAAGAGATTAATGGGAATAATGGCCATTAAAACAGATTTAATGGCTCATTATCTCAGCCTTAAATCACAACCATTATCACTAATATAATGGAGTAATAGCCGCAACTAATGTGGCCGTTTAATGCATGAATTTCAATAGTGGGAAATTTCATTTGAAGACTGAGAATTAGATAGTAGCATACATGAGTTGCTAGGTGATTTGTCCAGCCTGCAGCATAGGGACGACATCATATCATGTAAATTGCCAAGGCTCTTTTTTGTAGGACGCCATGTACACCATAGGCACGTTAGCTAGTCTCCTACAATGACATAAAGAAGCTATTTTCAGAGAATCCAAAAACAAAAATTGCATCAAGAGTTGTGGTGGAGCTTTTGGTCCTAAGTTGTAAAACGACCGCAACTAAGTAGAGCTACAACATATATTTTTTAGAACTAATACCGCGAACATGGTTAAACACATACGTGTTAGCTTGAACTTATAAGGCGCATTTTAAATTACAGAAGTTGGCTTCACTATGTGTATGTTAGAGCTAGTGTCCTCCACAGTTAGTGTGATAAAATGAATAAATCTCTTACAGGTTCACAGGGTATACTTAGTATTCTTATCAGTTGATTAACGTTTATCGATAACGGTTGGCTTGCTAGGAGTTTGACGTTATTGTCATTTTAATGGCTGTGATCAACTGGTCCCTAAAAGTCACACCTAAAGGATGTGTCTGAGAGATGTGATTATATGAATAATATAATCATATTGATGCCTTATTATATGACTAAAAGGTTAGTCGATGTATATGACTAAAAGGTAGTCAATGTAATGATGATACGATTATTTAATAACGATTAAATAATATTAGCTGAGACGAATTAAATGTAATTCGTAATTGAATATAAACCGTTATATTTAATCAATGTATATAATGTAAGCTTAAGCGAATTAAAATGTTAATTCGTAATTAAACATAATATGTTATATTTAATTAGCAAATTATAAATATACGGATATTTATAGTTGACGTATATATTATATTACATGTTAATATAACCGAAAAAGGAAGGAGAAAATAGTTTTTTTTCTCTCTTAATTTTCGGTTAATAAGAGATAAAATAAGAGCAAAGATCTCCTATTATTCTCTTAGGGTTACTAGGTCAAAACTCTAATAAAAAGAGGAGTAAAAAAGAAGGAGAGACTCCTCCTTCTACTACCAATTGTCACGGCCCAAATAGAGGAAGAGGAACAAAAGAAAAATTCAGATTTTTCTCTCGAATTCTCTCTATCCTTCATCATCACACAAAAGAAAAAATAGCAGTAATTTTTCTCTAAAATCCTAGCACAAGCAAGGCATATCTCGGAGCATCTTGGGTGCAACAATTAGGAGAATATCGATTTCGATATTGTTCATAGGCCACATTTGCTAGGACCAAAGGTTAATTCTAAATTCCTATAATTTTATATTATGCAATTCATTTATGACTCGTAATTCATATACTATAGTTTCGTTATAATCCGTAAATTAATGACGAAATATACCGATATTTCTCATAAGTGGTATCAGAGCCAAGGGCTACGAAATTATTTTATATGTTTTCATAATTGATGAAATATAAGATTAGATTTATTTTGTTTTTGTTTTTGTTTTCGGCCGAGTATACAGAAAAAAAAAAAAACAAATTTGCCTTATTTTTCCATTTTGATTCATTATAATTGTTGTTTTAAATAGTTAAGACCATAACATGATGAATTTGTTGTTGTTTTGATTTAATAAGGATTAAATTAAAATGTAAATGGAAATCGATTTGAATGCTCATCACTATATATTTTTTCGGTATTCATTGATTTAGATATTCTTTTTAAATTTTTAAATTGAATCATCTAGTTTGTATCGATGTTTAATAATGATTAGATGTTGATAATTTGTACCGATCTTGAAAATATTAGTAACATCAAATTAAATTGTATATTTTATAAAAAAAAAAAAAACGTGGCTGCCAAAAAAAAAACCTGTTTCGTTTTTTTTTTGGTCGAAAGTTTTGTTATTATTCATTATAATGATTATGTTTCGTTTATTGTTGTGAAAAAGTTCACAATAATTGGATATCCAATTATTTTAAAGAGGTTTAAAATAATGTTGTATTAATTCATGTTAAAGAATATGAATTAAAATTGGATTATGTTTGGTTGGGGTTATTGTGATTAACTAAGGAATTGTCACATAATTTTGATCATTCTAAAAGGTGGTTTGGATAAATTACTCTTCATAATTAAAGAATTATGTCTTGGATGATTAATTTATAGTTGATGCATTTTATTTTGTTGAATGAATGGTTGAGTGGTTTAATTTACGTATTTTTGCAATCGGTTGTAATTTGTATTACCTAGTGTGGCCTTAGTTGATCATGTTTTCGTAATGATGGAAACATGATCTTTGATGTAATTTTGAGATCTCGAATCTCCATTTTATTTTTCATTAAATTATGTTTTTAAATTAGAATGTAAATAGGTTTATATTTTGTAATTTATTAAGTGTATTTTGAGAAGACTAAAGATGGAAATCGGATTGCTCACTCCCGCTACATGGACCAAGATGGAACATCAAGACAAGCTTCTCGGGTCCAATTGGGTTGGATTCCAAAGTTGTATTTTTGTTCATTTTGTTAGATAGGCCACACTAGGACTTTGTAATATTTTTATGTATTTTTTCCGTTCTTGTTGCTTTTTCATCACATGATAGTTAGTGCATCATATTCCTCCTTAACCAAACCACCTACTACTAAAATGCATGAAAATTGACTCATATAGTTTGAATGTTAGTTATCATGGACATAAAGATGTCACTCGAATTTAAGCCATCATTTTAGTTTATTCATTCTCGCATGCTAGATATTAGTTCACTTAAATTTGAATTAAAATAAAATTGATGGGATCTTCCTCTAAACCTAAAATTGAGACTAGTCTTTATAGACCAAACTACTATGAATCCCTTCTTCGTCGGTAGGCATATAGAACCTTACTCTCCATATGACCCCTTCTACGTTGGGTAAGTAGTGTGTGTTGACCTATTTTATCTCAACATTATAGTCCGAAGAGTTTCTCGTGATTATGATGGACTAAAGATAGAATTTACAGAAATTTATCGACCAAAAATTCTAAAGGTAGAATTAGCCAAGAGGTTGGCTTATCAATTTTCAGATAATTGAGTCTTGGGATCATTTATACAATTCTTGAGGGAGGTCAATTGTATATATGCTCGAGTCTTTGCTTTAAAACAATTTTTGCACTAGACTTAAATTCAAATCGATGAGTATGCTTATTATGCTTTTTCTTCTTTTTCAGAGTAGAACTCGTTTATATTGATAATACTGCATATAACAAATGGCTGGAAATACTGATATCCCTATGCCAAGTGCCACGCTCGCGCGCGAATCCTGGCTTAAAGCTTTTATGGACCACATGAATCAGTCCACGCGACTGAAGAATGACGGGTCCAACTTTGCGGACTGGGAGGCGGCATTACGGAATGCTGCCATTGCTTACGGTAAGCTCAAGTACTTGACTGAGCCAATACCGCCAAACCCGGGCCCCAACGCGAGAGCTAACGAGACACTTGAATATAGTGACTTCGTTATGGAAGCGGGTGCGATAAAGAACGTACTCATCTTTGCAATGGAAACCAATTTGCAAAGATGCTTCATTGCCCAAGGTGCAAACAAGATTTTCACCACGCTCACTAACGAATTCTCAAAAGCACCGAGGATTGTTACTTATGAGCATACCTGTCGCTTCTTTGAGGCGAAACTCCAGAAGGTCCAACCGGTTAGACCACACATTCTTGATATGATTAAGAATGTCGAGAAACTGGAGGCACTTGATTGCAAAATTAGTGAGAGCATAGTCATTGATCGTGTGCTTCATTCACTTCATGATGGTTTTGCCCTTTTCAGGGCAAATTACTATATGAATGATATGAAGAAAAGTCTTCATCAGCTACACTCACTTCTCGTACAGACCGAGAATGATATGAAATTGAGTGGGAGCATGAAGCAAGATGTTCTCATGATTTCCAACAAGGGCAAAGGTAAGGGCAAGGCTCGTGGCGACCTAGCTGTAGGAAACCCAAAGTTTAAAAAGTCAGGAAACGGCAAGAGTGGGCCTGGTGAGACCAGTGGCTCACAAGGCAAGGCAAAGAGCAAGGACAGTAACATGGAGTGCCACCATTGCCACAAGACTGGGCATTGGAGGAGGAACTGTCCCGTGTACCGTGAGGACATAAAAGCAGGCCGCGTCACTTCTGTTGGTATGTCATCTTTTATTCATATGATTGAGATTAACCATGCAAGTTTCGGAACTTGGGTACTTGATACATGGTTGTGGTTCTCATCTGTGTAATCATTTGCAGGGCCTAAGAAACATCACACCTCTCGCAAAGGGTGATGTGGACCTGCGAGTGGGGAATGGAGCAAGAGTTGCTGCAGTTTCAGTGGGAACATATGTAATCCAACTCCCGAGTGGTTTTGAGTTATATTTATATAACTGTTGCTATGTACCCAGTTTATCTAAGAACATTATTTCTGTTTCCGTACTAGATAAAGACGGTTTTTCATTTTCAATAAAAGACAATAGCTGTATTTTATCTTTTAATGAAATGATTTATGGCAAAGCAGTTTCCATGAATGGAATTTATATCTTAGATCAAACCACAGACATATTGCATGTGAATAATAAGAAATTAAAGGTTGGTGACAAAGATCAAACTTATCTATGGCACTGCCGTATGGGACACATAAATGAGAAACGTGTAAAGAAGCTCATTGACAATGGGACTATCTCCCCATTTGATTACGAATCATTTGGCACGTGTGAATCATGTCTTATCGGTAAAATGACTCGAATTTCCTTCAAAGGTGTTGGAATGCGCGCTAGTGACCTATTAGGACTCATACATACTGATGTATGTGGACATATGTCAATAAACGCAAGAGACGGCTATAGATATTTTATCACTTTCACGGATGATTTGAGTAGATACGGATATGTCTACTTAATGAAGCATAAAAGTGAGTCCTTTGAAAAGTTCAAGGAATACCAGAATAAGGTTGAAAACCAACTGGGAAGAAAGATTAAAGCACTTCGTTCAGATCGTGGTGGCGAATATCTTCAAATGAGTTTGATCAACACCTTAAAGACTGTGGTGTAGTATTACAGTTAACTCCACCTGGAACACCTCAATTAAATGGTGTGTCCGAACGGAGAAATCGAACATTACTTGATATGGTTCGATCCATGATGAGTCACACGGTAGTACCTGATTCATTATGGGGTTATGCTCTTTTGTCAGCTGCTCTTATACTTAACCGAAGTCCATCTAAAGCTGTAGACAAGACGCCATATGAGTTGTGGAAGGGAACGATCCTTAACTTGTCCTTTATTCGGGTTTGGGGCTTCGAGGCTTATGTCAAGTGGAGACACGAGGATAAGCTCGGCCCGCGATCGGTCAAGACATACTTTATTGGTTATCCAAAAGGAATGTTTGGTCATTACTTCTATTCGCCTACCGAACAACGAGTTTTTGTTGCGGCTAGTGCGAAGTTCTTAGAGAAAGAGTTTCTCTAGAATAAGTCAAGTAATAGAACCCTCGATCTGTCGGAGATTCAAGAACCAACAACCAAGCAACCAATGGAGGAAGAGGTTCCTTCAACTTCTGCTACGGTTAACATCCCTATGGAACCTAGGAGGTCGCGTAGAGTCTCCATTCCTCCAGACAGATACATTGGTATGGTCGAGGAGAATGAGAGAGATAATGTTTTACTCCTAGAGAGTAACGAACCCGCTACCTATAAAGGTGCCATGACCTGTTCCGACTCTAAGCTATGGCTTGAAGCCATTCAATTCGAGATGGACTCCATGTATGAGAATGACGTATGGGATCTTGTTGATTTGCCTGATAAGGTACGACCTCTTTAGTGCAAATGGCTTTATAAGATAAAGCATTCCGTAGAAGGACAACCAGACACCTATAAGGCACGACTAGTGGCAAAAGGTTTCACTCAAGTGCAAGGATTGCATTATGATGAAATTTTTGCACCTGTAGTTATGTTGCGTTCCATTCGGATAATCTTAGCGATTGCCTCTTTTCATGACTATGAAATTTGGCAGATGGATGTGAAAACCGCCTTCTTAAACGGTTATTTGGAGGAGGAATTGTACATGGTACAACCCGAAGGTTTCATTGATCCTAAAAATCCTAAGAAAGTTTGCAAGCTTAAGTGTTCCATTTATGGACTTAAGCAAGCTTCTCGGAGTTGGAATCATCGTTTCGACCAGGTGATAAAAGAGAATGGTTTCACTCGATCGGTCGAGGAACCATGCTTGTATGTCAAGTCGAGTGGGAGTAAGATTGTCTTCTTAATATTGTATGTTGATGACATACTCTTGATTGGGAATGACATCCCTCTCTTATCTTCGGTAAAAGTATGGTTAAAGAACCATTTCCAGATGAAAGATCTGGGTGAGGCACAACGCATATTGGGGATCCGTATCTATAGAGATAGATCACGACGGATGTTATCACTCAGTCAGGAGTCTTATATAGATAAGATTCTTGAGAGGTTCAGCATGACCAACTCCAAGAAGGGGAACCATTCCAATGATTTCTGGGATGCATTTGAGTAAAGCTCAGGCACCCAAGACATCGGAAGAGGTCGAGCGCATGAGTCGTGTTCCTTATGCATCAGCTATAGGATCGATCATGTATGTCATGATATGCACACGTCCGGACGTGGCATATGCATTGAGTATGACGAGTCGGTACCAAGGCAATCCAGGTGAAACACACTGGATGGCTGTCAAAAACATCCTTAAGTACTTACGAAGGACTAAGGATTGGGTATTGACTTATGGAGGAGATACTGAGCTATGCGCAATCGGTTACGCAGATGCTAACTTCCAAACAGATCGAAATGACTCGAAATCTCAGTCTGGATTCGTCTTTACTCTTAATGGCGCTGCGGTCAGTTGGAAAAGCTCCAAACAGAGTGTTATAGCAGATTCTACAACTAAGTCCGAGTACTATACCGCTTCAGAAGCTGCAAAGGAAGCTATATGGATGCGTCAGTTCTTACAAGAATTAACCGTAGTTCCTAGTTCGAATGACCCTATCACCATTTATTGTGATAATAGAGGTGCCATCTTCCATGCTAAGGAGCCTAAGTCCAGCAACAAGTCTAGACATGTACTTCAGAAGGCTCACATGATCCGAGATTACGTGGAGCAAAAGGAGATAGTGATTGAGAAGATTGTTTCAGATGACAACATCGCTGACCCTCTCACTAAACCGTTAAAATATGATAAGTATGAAGGGCACGTTATTTCCATGGGAATTAAACGTGTTCCTGAGATGTAGTAGTTGTTTTATGTGGATTAGATAGATGTATCTTTTTCATGCACTATTTATAACATCATCGTATTGTTTCATATTTTATTTTTCATGTGGATTGTACGACAACATTGAACGCCACAAAGTGAACTGAATTACATTATAATTTTTTTGGTCCGTAATCGCCTACATGAGCTGATAACTCTGGCAATTATACTGTGAAGTTGATTGATGGTGGGTTCAACGAGCCATAAGTCAAACGGTTGACTGATCGATCACAGATACGAGTTATAAAGATACCTCATAGGACATCGTGACAACCTTATTGAGTCCTAAATATTTCAGAACATTCGGTGCCAGGTCGTGGATAGGACGTCCATAGTGTTCCTAAGAGTCGATTCTTTTGACTATCGACTGTCTCTTGAGATTAAGGCAGTTTTTGGGTGACTTTGGTTTCTTTCTCATGGTCGACCTTAACAGGAGGCTAAGTAGATTTTTACTGGGTCATTTCATATTGTGCTTGTATCTGCAGGATTCGAGTTGAGGAAAATATCCAAGCTTTATCAGGTTTTGTTATTTCTCAGGGCCACTCGAGGAGTTGTGACTGAAATGCATGGCCATGCTCGAATAATGATTCATTTATCAGTTAAGTTACTCTCTAGTCGGGAAAACCACTCTTGATACTGATCGCTTGTAAAATGCGACCTTAGTAAATACGAACTTTGCAAATTGTTTTACATTGAGTGGGAGAAATTTATGGATATGAGAATCAGGTTATCGCACATACACTTGTAAGGACAAGTGGGAGATTATTGGAGCTAGTATCCTCCACAGTTAGTGTGATAACATGAATAAATCTCTTACAGGTTCACAGGGTATACTTAGTATTCTTATCAGTATATTAACGTTTATCGATAACGGTTGGCTTGCTAGGAGTTTGACGTTATTGTCATTTTAATGGCGGTGATCAACTGGTCCCTAAAAGTCACACCTAAAGGATGTGTCTGAGAGATGTGATTATATGAATAATATAATCATATTGATGCCTTATTATATGACTAAAAGGTTAGTCGATGTATATGACTAAAAGGTTAGTCAATGTAATGATGATACGATTATTTAATAACGATTAAATAATATTAGCTGAGACGAATTAAATGTAATACGTAATTGAATATAAACCGTTATATTTAATCAATGTTTATAATGTAAGCTTAAACGAATTAAAATGTTAATTCGTAATTAAACATAATATGCTATATTTAATTAGCAAATTATAAATATACGGATATTTATAGTTGACGTATATATTATATTACATGCTAATATAACCGAAAAAGGAAGGAGAAAATAGTTTTTTTTTCTCTCTTAATTTTCGGTTAATAAGAGATAAAATAAGAGCAACGATCTCCTATTATTCTCTTAGGGTTACTAGGACAAAACTCTAATAACAAGAGGAGTAAAAAAGAAGGAGAGACTCCTCCTTCTACTACCAATTGTCACGGCCCAAATAGAGGAAGAGGAACAAAAGAAATATTCAGGTTTTGCTCTCGAATTCTCTCTATCATTCATCATCACACAAAAGAAAAATTAGCAGTAACTTTTCTCTAAAATTCTAGCACAAGCAAGGCATATCTCGGAGCATCTTGGGTGCAACAATTAGGAGAATATAAATTTCGATATTGTTCATAGGCCAAATTTGCTAGGACCAAAGGTTAATTCTAAATTCCTATAATTTTATATTATGCAATTCATTTATGACTCGTAATTCATATACTATAGTTTCGTTATAATCCGTAAATTAATGACGAAATATACCGATATATCTCACAGTGTAATACCCGGTACTTTAGTGGCGTTGACCGACCTTTGACTGACCTTTGCCTATAGGGGATGGTCCGTATATTGAGACGTTGAGATATTATGCCTCAGACTCGACCTAGTAGACTTTACTCGGTTGAGTGCAGGCTCCACTCAACCGAGTGGGGCCTACTTGACCGAGTACACTCTTACTCGGTCGAGTGTGACGGAAATCAGATTATGATAAATGTTTTCGGGACTTATTTCTAATTCATTATTAATTCTTTTTACCATATGTTTCTCTCTCTAAACCCTCTTCCTACTACCCTAACCCTAACTACCCTATGAGACCACCACCTTCAAAGCCGCCGCGGGTCCTTGGCGGCAAGTGCGACTGTCCTGCTGATGAAGGACGACTAGTCTGACCATGTAAGTACCCTTCTTGTGGCGACCTTCAACTTTACTGACCGTAATTTTAATGGGGGATTGTTTTATTATTGTAGATTGGTTTTATAGGATGAAGTATATGCTAGTGCCTGTGCGTATATGCGTCGGATAATGATCATGTGCTGGAATGCTAAAAGGTAGGGCTTTCCTACTCGGTATTTGCGTTATTAATTGATGCTATGAGATGTTATATGATATTGTTGTGATTGATGATGAAGATGTTGGAGTTCGGGTTTGGGGAGTTGTTGTCGATTTCATGGTTACTATGTTACTGGTTACTTGTGATTAATGATCCTGTTCGGAGACAGGTCACGCCCCGAGTTCGCCCCGTGGTTATCCCGCCACGTGGGAGATGTGCACATTAATGATCCGGGTTCTCTCGCTGCGGTGAGGGGGCTTTCAACGCCTGTGGTTGCGGTCCAAGGTCAATACGTGGTTTTGTAGGGCAGGCTGGTAACCTGAGCCTACAGGGGTCTCACATGCGGTGGCCCTTCTGGTTTGTCTTATCCCTTGTGCTTGTCTTGTACATTGGTCAATATACATGTATACTGACCCCGTTACTCTTTTCCAAAACTGTGATGATCCATTTGGGAATGGGGAGCAGGATGATTTCAGGTTATGTGCTTGATGTTGGGAGTGGCCGGGATGCGACGAGTCATTGACCACGCTACTGCTATCGAGTCTAGAGTTCATGAGTCATATTGATTGTATTTATTTACATTGTATGTATTATACTAAAGACAAGAGTATTATTAATGTAAATATGTTTCTTTATGGTCTTATGATGTTCACTACCTCAGGCAACTGACATGGTAGCGTCCTTATTTATTTGGGAGGTCTTGCTGAAGGCTCCTAGGTAAGTGAAGTGTTACAAAGTGGTATTAGATCGACGATTTTGGAACCTAAACTAATGAACGTAATGAACGCAGGTGTGTCAACTAAAATGAATCGGTGTATGTATACTAGAGGCCCCCTGATGATTTTAGGTGAGTAGGCGCTCTCATTCTGAAATCCGGGCTCTAGTGTGCTTAAGCTAAAACACCGAAAAAAGGGTAGATGGTATAATAGGGTGTCTACGTGGTGTGAATGGTGTGTTAATGTGTATAATGTCATGTGACTGTGATGCAAATGAATGTGCTATGTGACATGTGTAGATTAATGAAAGGGGTATAATGTTGTGTGCATGTGTATG
Organism: Heliosperma pusillum; assembly: GCA_022085475.1. Classification (NCBI taxonomy): domain Eukaryota; kingdom Viridiplantae; phylum Streptophyta; class Magnoliopsida; order Caryophyllales; family Caryophyllaceae; genus Heliosperma; species Heliosperma pusillum. Next base: position 5,310 of record JAIUZE010003369.1, on the reverse strand, counting down.
ATTGTGATGAGTTATCTGACATAACTGTGTATATCTCGTTGATTAATTGAACTATTACGTAATTGTGGAGTTTGACGGAATATGTATGGATTGAGTGGATGATGAGGTGACGAAATAGAGGTGAAGTGGTTGTGACAAGTTAACTGGTTATGCGAATGTGTATGAGAAACAGTGCATTTTATGGGTATTAACTGGTTATACTTGTGTCTACCCCTTGGTCGTCATCTATGTGCCGATATGGTCGTTTTGACAGTCATTAGAGTCATATTGGAGTCCGGGTCAAAAACTGCTTCATTTTCTATAAACCGTCTTTTAAAACTGTGCCTGAACGCTCGAGAATATTCCGGATATTTTAATATTTCAAAACTTATATTTCTTTGTAAAATATATCCGTATTTTATTTAGAAAGAATTCAAAATCTACCGCAATTGCATAAAGAAACGCGGAAACCATTCTTTCAAAGTAGGAAACTGTTTGGGAAATGACGCAGCAGGCGATGCGCCTCTTCGAAGAGTCGCAGTTCCCGCTGCACCTCTTCCCCAGCTCGTTTTGCCTGTTTCCGGAATATTTTCTAGATTTCTTTCCGTGTTCGAGTCATTCTAAAACTCTTCGGATTCCTCCCTAAATAAGGAGAGGTCCGTGCTCACTTTCAAGGTACGCGAGTGTTCCGCCCCTTCTTTCTCTCTCTTTGAATTCTAGACCTTTCTCTAAGCATTTTGACATCTACGTGCTTGATCAATCAACCACGTAAGCTCAGATCCTTTCGGGTTCCCGTCGCGTTTTGCAAAGACCTACCAATTTGACCAACTACACTTCAACAATTTAATTAATCAATTTTCGATCCCCTTACGAGGGCACTTTCTTTGCATTCGAGTCGAGCTATTGCTAAAACGCAACTTAGTTAATCTTGATTCGTCAAGATGTAAGTCTGAGGGTGTTTAATCCCATCTTTTGTATTCTATTTTGTATTTCACCTTATGTAAGATTCATGCCGGATTTATGTCAAACCTTTTCAAACCTTTTTTTATTAGTTTTATTTAAATCACCTTTTTTTATAGTTTGTCTTAGATCCCTAATAATAAATATTAGTGGGTTTTTGTCGTCTTTTAGATCAAGTTTGAGTCTTTAGAGGTTAGATCCATCCATATCTAGTCTCTAGATTCGTCTTTGATATATTTAGTATAATTAATCTGTTAAATAACTTCAATTCGACTTGTAGATCAATAATAAACCCTAAATACACAAACGAATACTAACTGATTGTGATCTGGCTTCACAGCCAGAACCCAACTCAAGAACAGACGCACAGAGTGCTGCGCGTCTTCCAGAGGACGCGTCACACGAGGCGACAGTTCTGGGTTAGATTCTGTCTCTGAACTTCCTGATTCTCTCCGACGTAGTTTAATTGTCTAATTAATTGACTATTAACTCTAATATCGTTGTTAATCCGTTTAGTCTTTCTTTTCTTCAAATCTTTCCTTTTGGGCATATTTCCGACATAGATCCCGGAATCCGTTGTAACCAGTTATATTTCTTTTATAGCTTTATTTAATCATTGTATTGTATGATTTATTTGCCTTTCACATGTAATCAACCTTAAATCCAATTTCGATTCAATTGAATGCTAACTACGTGTTCACCGACATAGTCTAAGCTCACAGGCTAGGATTAAAATGTGGATGTTGCATAGCATGCATTTAACCAACTACATATCGAGTACAGAAGAGTTTCCCTAATTATTAGTAGAGGCAGCTATCTAGGTGGGCAGAATTAAGTGTTCGATTAAAGAACTTCCTAATACCTACCCTCACCCCTTACTCCATATCTCTACGAACATCCGTGTTAATTGGCATCCACGAGAGTCATTCTAGACATAGAATGCTAAGGGTAACGAGTTCTTAGTGTTCATGTCATTACTTTGTGTCTTGACATGACATGAAGTATTCGAACGGTTCCAACTTCCCACAAAAGTTGGTGGCGACTCCACAAATGCGTATTTCTACGCTTGTCCCTTGTTTCTCCATCCGTGGTTCCACGTGTATCACAATTTGGAAAAGATCGCGAATCCGTGTATCACTAATTAATGTTTGTGCGTTTTTCGGAGAGTTTGAGAGAAAAGGGAGAAACGAGGGAGCGAGAGTGAGTTTAGTGTGAAAAGAACAATTAGTGTTGAACCATTTAGTTATATGATTATGTTTTGATAATGACATGTATGTTTGTATAATATATATGCTTTTGCTTATAATCGGTTTTTTATGTCTTTATAGATTATGCATTGTTTGCCACTTAAAGTTATAGCTAGTTTAGCGATAACCTTGATGATTTGTGATGCAAAGGTGAAGTAAAGTTATGGGTCATTGTATTACAACTTTGGAACTGCTGAAGTAAAGTTATAGGTGTTTCTACTATAACTTTGGTGACTATCAAGCTCAAGATCAAAGACGAAATCTTAAATAAGCTTGTTGATGCGTGCCTTTTTGTACGTGTTTATTCATAAATTTGGCGCGCATTTCTCTGCGTTTACGTGACTTTGGTGTTATATTTCCTCCTATATTTGCTACGTTGGGTGCATTTTATTTATTTTGCAGAGTTAGGGCCCATTTATGCATTAAGAAGCCAAAATCGTTCGAAAGGGAAGACATGAGGCAAGCTTGGAAGAGCGGAAGTTAAGATGTGTACTAGAGTCGATCGACTAGACCTCAAAAATCGATCGACATCGACCATTAGACACAGGGATTTGAAGACATAAGTTGAGTCGATTGACCACATGATGAAATGTTGATCAATCAAAGCTGAGTGTCGATCGACCACGAGCTATGTCGATCGACCAAGATGCACGGATATTGGATTTCGTTTTATTTAGTTATTTCTTAATTTACTAAGGAGTATAAAAGGTTTGGAACTTCTGTAAATTAGGTTATGCACTTTTAATAAAGAACAAACTACGTAACTTTGAAGACACTTGAGATCTAGAAACAAATTTTCTTCTCTACTTTGCTCATACTTTTGGATCTACTTTGGTATTTTAATTAAATTCCTTCCTTTGTTTTCTTTGGAATTTTTTTTAATCGTTACTCTTTTTCTCTTTATTAATTATAGCCGATGCTTTGTTTCCTTTTGCTTTCTTTCATTATGAATCTATCTTATCTCAATTCTATTATTGTTTTCATTAATTCGAACATGACTAGCTAAGTTTACTTGCTAGGATTTAAGGGAGCCATGAAAATTAGAGTTTTTAATTAGGTTGATAGATCTGTTGATTTTGTCGTGTCTTTATTGTTAATTGTGAGATATAAAAGCGATTAGTTAGTTAAAGGCCACAATTGATTAATTGAGTTTGTAATTCTAACCTAAGATCGAGAGCCTGGAAAGAATTAGACCTGTTGCAAAAAATAGAGTGCCCTAATAAGTTGCGAGTGAAAGTCCTAGACCTCTAATTAGACTCCTCTAATTAGTTCATTAAATTACATTAACTTAATAATTTAGGATCTAGTTATCATGCATGCAAATATAAAAGCATAAATATAAAGATAAGATGAATTTCCTTACAATGGAAATTTTCGGTCCAATATGGGCACAATAAGAACTCCTTCTTATCGTTCTTGAGCATGTATTTAGTGGATGATCCTCCATAAAATAACCTCCAAAGTTGAAGGTCTCCTTCTTGTTGCACCCAAGATTAAACTCAAATAATCTAAACTTATTATTAACTAGATAATAAGTGAAGATAAATACTACTAATATTATTGTATTACTACTCTAGTAATACTTAGAGAATATTAGTATTTAGGAGAGTTGTAGAGAGAAGAGGTTTTAGTAAGAAGTATGGCAAAAACAAGTGAATGAATTTGTTAAGAAAAATGAGCAACCATCATGCTCTTTAAGGAGCACATGGCCGGCACATCTAACACCAACAAGGGTGATTTTTCTCCTTATTTAATTCTGTAACACCCGGAAATGTACCCTATTTTTCTAGTGAAAATATTTTACGGATACCTTTCAGCAAATTTAAGTTTTAATTTAGAATTTTATGTTCCGAGTCGAATTTAGAATTTCCGAGTTCGTATTTGGAATTTCCGCGAGATTCCATGAGAAACCCGTCTTGAGTCGTCTTTGACTTTTATTGACTTTTCCACTTAAATATCTCATACTACCTCTTTAACCTATTTTTCTTACACAACTCAAACTTCCTTCTTCCTTAAGAAAACCCATCAAAACCTAGCCTCCATAATCATCCAAGCTTAGAATCTTCATAGCTCATTCGTTTGTTGCTCAAATTCACGTAAGTTCGTCTTACTCTTCCCCTCTTAGCTTCCTCTATCCGTATTGGTAATAAAATTACCGTCTTTCTCGCTTTTTAAATTATCCGTCTTTCTCAAGGTGAATGATATTCATCTTTTATTATCTAATTGTATGTAGGTGGGGACTAGGAAGGTTTAGAATCGATTAAAGACGCGTAAAGGTAACGGTGAAGGGTTACTCGATATCATTTACGTGTTTTAATGTGTTTTCCATGTTAGAAATCGTATTTAGAATATGATTAGTAATTTTAGGAATTGTGTTGTTGATGATGGTTGTTGTTAGTTGATGATTGATATGAGAATTGATGAATTGTGATGATAAATGATATTTGTGTTATGCCTTAGTGAAATTGTGGAGAGTTGTGTGACTCGTACCTGTCCGAATAGGACGCAGGCTGCGTCGTGGTGACGCAGGCTGCGTCACTCACTGCCAACAGAAATTTTCCTGCACTGACCCCTTTTCGTAAAATGATCATATCTCCTTCGTTACTTGCTTGTTTTGGGCGTGTGACATTCCGTTGGAACTGTAAGAGGATAAGATATCACCTCCATTTGGAATTTCTGAATTTGCATGTCTAGAACTCTAGTTATGACCATTTGAAGTGGACCCTTGTTTTCGTTGGTTTCCAAACAACGTTGTTTTGGAGAGGTGATCTATGTTTTTATTCATTATGCTTCCTAAACTTGCTCTAATGCTTATGTATCATGTATTGATTCATTTTCATCATATTTAAGTTTATATAATGCCATATTCACATGTTTTTGTGACGGTTTGTGCTATGTCCCACTTTGAGTCGGTTTTTACAAATGATACGGTTTGAGCACTATTTTGCCTTGTGCTTTGTATTCTCATTCCCTTGGCTACCTTCCCGTTCGTAAGGCTGGAATGTCGGAACGGAGAGGTATCCTACTGCTTAAATGCATGTTTAGTGGGCATACGACGACGTTGTTGGGAGTTGAACGCTATGCGTTGTTCGACCCGGCCGTCAAATGTTGTGTACTTGCGAGG
>JAIUZE010003368.1:0-59644 GCA_022085475.1 Heliosperma pusillum | reverse complement strand
CTTTTCATGCCGCTACGGATGGTCAGACTGAGAGGACTATTCAGACTTTCGAAGACTTGCTTAGGGCTTGTGCTCTTGACTTTCAGTCTAGTTGGGAAAAGAGCTTACCGTTGGTGGAGTTTTCTTACAACAACAGTTATCATGCATCAATTAAGATGGCTCCTTATGAAGCTCTTTATGGAAGGAAATGTCGGAGTCCTATATGTTGGAATCAATTGAGTGACAATCGTGATTTAGGCCCCGATGTTCTTGTTGAAACCATTGATAATGTGAAGGTCATTCGTGATAGAATGAGAGCCGCTCAAGACCGTCAAAAGTCTTATGCCGATATTCGAAGAAGGCCTTCAGAATTTGAAGTTGGAGATAAAGTATTCTTGAAGGTGTCTCCAATGAAGGGTGTTAAACGGTTTGGTGTTAAGGGTAAATTGAGCCCGAAATACATTGGACCCTTTGATATTGTAGAGAGGATTGGTGCCGTTGCTTATAAGTTGGATTTGCCGCCGAATTTGGCTAAGGTTCATGATGTTTTTCATGTTTCTCAATTGAGGAAGTATGTTAGTGATCCAAGCCATGTCTTTCAAAAGGAATTGCCCGAGCTTGAACCGAATCTATCCTTTGAAGAGAAGCCGATTCGCATTCTAGATCGTAAGGATAGGAAGTTGAGAAGTAAAGTAGTTCCATTGGTGAAAATCTTGTGGAGAAGTGCTAATGGCGAAGAAGAGACTTGGGAAACCGAAGCTTCTATGCGTAGTAAATATCCGAGTCTTTTCGAGTAAGGTAATTTTTATTTTTCCTCAAGTTTCGAGGGCGAAACTTTTTAAAAGGTGGGGTGATTGTAACACCCGGAAATGTACCCTATTTTTCTAATAGAAATATTTTACGAAATCGTTTCAGTAATTTTAAGTTTTAAATTATAATTTTAAGTTCCGAGTCGAATTTAGAATTTCCGAGTTCGTATTTGGAATTTCTACGAGATTTCATGAAAAAGCCGTCTTAAGTCAAGTTTGACTTTCTTGACTTTGAAAATCGTCTTTGACTTTTCCTACACAACTCACACTACTCCCTCCTTAACCTAATATTTCATTTCCACACAAAAATCAAACACATTTTCTTTCTTCCTCCTTAAGCAACTTTTCCCTCTTTGAATTCAATCTTAGAATTGGCGTAGTTTCTTCGTTACTCGATAGAATTTACGTAAGTTTATCTTATTCTTCCTCCCGTACCTTCCTCTATCCGTATTGATAATAAAATTATCGTCTTTCTCGCTTTTTAAGCATTCCGTCTTTCTCAAGATGAAATTTATTCATCTTTTTACGATCTATTTGTAGGTGGCGACCTCCAAGATCCCGACAAAGACTATTTCCTTATAGAAGAGGAGCTTGACGATCATTAGAGACGCTTAAAGGTAACGGTGAAGGGTTACTCGGTATCACTTACGTGTTTTACATGTTATATGCTAGAAAATCGTATTAGAATACGATTAGGAAGATTAGAAACCATGCTATGATTAGTAAATGATGTTATATGATGAATATTGATGATATATGTTGATTGTTGATGATTATTGGAAGTATAATTGAGTTTTGAAATGAATTGGTTAAGCTTTGGAAGCTCTCGGGGGAAGAAGTGCTCCCAGCCGGTCGACCGGCCGCCGGTCTGACCACCGGCTGGGAACACATCAGTAACTCATTTGGAAATTTTGGTTTTTGCATGATATGGTGCTCCAGGCCGGCCCACCGGCCGCCGGTCCACCCACCGGCCTGGAACACATCAGTGTTGAAGTTTTGAGTTTGGTATGATTGTCTGAGCCGGTCGACCGGCCGCCGGTCGACTGACCGGCCCAGACCCCTTTCCTCTGTTTTTGGGATTTTGCTTGTGTTCTGAGCCGGCCCACCGGCCACCGGTCTCCTGCCCGGCCTGGAACACGGCTGTATATTTTTCCTTCAACTTCTAAAAACTCGTAATTTATAATAGTTCGCATGATCGGTTTGTTGTAAAATTTTACGTAATGTCTTATAATATTCATGTTTTGAATATTTGATATCTCTTTTGCATGTATCCCATGTTTAGTGACGGTTTTCGATATGTTCCCACTTTGAGTCGGTTTTTACAAATGAGTCGGTTTGAGCACTATTTTGTATTGTGCTTTGTATTCTCATTCCCTTGGCTACCTTCCCGTTCGTAAGGCTGGAATGTCGGAACGGAGAGGTATCCTACTGCTTAAATGCAGGTGTTAGTGGGCATACGACGACGTTGTTGGGAGTTGAACGCTATGCGTTGTTCGACCCGGCCGTCAAATGTTGTGTACTTGCGAGGTGGTGTTATTTGCATGTAGCGTACCGCATGTTATGAGGCTTGAGCTGTGTTTCCGCCTCTTTCGTGAATTGATCTACCGAATTTGGGGTACTCGGCATATATTTTATAAGCCCGAGTCTTGGATGCGAAATGTTATCGCATGTCGAATCGGAAAATGTTTATTCCGAGATCTGGCCAGATTTAGACTAGGACCGTATTATTATCGTCGTGCTACCAGGAGGAAATTAGTCTACATATACGAAATGCTTTATCGTGTATGCGTTCAGGGAAATGCTTTATTCCGTGGATGCCTTTTAATCATACTTGCCATGTACACGATGCTAGTGCGTTTCATTTACCGTGAGAGATGTCGTCTTGTGTCGTTCTTTGAATGCGTGATTTCATGATTGTTCATGGTCATTGCATGATTGGACACCGTCATTGTCTTGGTTCGTGAATGGATGATAATATGTTGGAATTGTGTAATCATCGCATGACTTGACTGGTTTGTCTGTCGAGTCTCAATCTTATCAATCTTATACCGCTAACGGTGAGATGTAAGCCCTAGTGAGCGTATTCGATTGCCTAAGAGTGTCTTTCCCGAGTCTTGGAATAACATGATGTTTACGGAAATGATTTCTATATGATCTTATCATTATATTCCGTATTGCCTATTTGTTCTTATCGCAACTCACATGTATATATATATATGCATGCTTTACTTCTGTATTACCTTATGTGTACGTTTGATGTAATATGGCTGGGAGAACCCGGAGTTACTCCCCACTGACTGTGGCATTCATGTTTTTCATGGATGAACAGGTTTCTTGCTTGGATGATTTTTGGCTGTGATATTTTGGGGTTCGGGTGTGAGCTAGCGGGCGTTGTCCCTGGAAGTTCACCTCTAGACGATAGTAGCTAGTTTTTGTTAAACACTTGTTCTTTGCTAACATTTGAAGAGACCCCGTCTCTTTGTTGTATTTCCGCGTTTAGTTTGTAATATTTGACACTCCTCGTTTTATTTACAATGCATGTTTAAAAGTTTTTAAAATACCGTATTTCCGCATATCTTTTCACATGCTTGTATGTTTTATCTTTCCGCATTCGCGAGGGTTGTCACAATGGTCCCCAGCGGTGTCGCCAAATTGTGGATACGGGAAATCGCTTCCACGGGTAAAAAAACGCGAGTTTTAAAAGTCTTTAAAAAACACATTTTAAACCTTAGCATTTGAAAGGAGTCGCCACTAAATTTTTATGGAATTTAGAAAACCGATTTAAAGATAAAAGATTCGTGTGAGGTTACGTGTTAGGAAGACAATTTTAACTTCATTAAAAGCACCCACCCCGCCCGTAATAAAACGGTCTCTACTAAGCATAATGAATGGCTATTTGGAACGAGTCATGTTGAATGCAACCATGCGATTTAAACCTAACATATAAATTTCATTCTAGTCGTTTAATACAACTTTAAACTTCGTCAAAGTTATTTAACATGTGATTTGTTTATTTATACTAGATATTTGTTCATTTAAACTATCTAGTATAAATAAACAAACAAAGAGGGAGATAAGAGATATTTTTACTCTTAGCATAAGATAGATTAACAAACGTTAATGGTTAGTTTACAAGACAATTAACATGCAATTCAAATTTAACAATTTCATAATTAAAATCGAATCGAACAACCAAGCATGCTAAATAAATCATCACTCACATTAAAACATGATTTTCAACATGAACTTGAACATGAACAATAAATTAATTTCATTAATTTATCAATCTATCTCAATCAAACATGTCATTAAATAATTCAATTCAACTTAAATTACTTCATAATTTAAATAAAAACCACTAATATGTGAAAAACCCTAAACAAACTAATCAAAATTTCATTCCAATTAATTTGTGACATTCAAAACACAAGTAAGTTAATAAATATTTCATCTTTATCAATTTAAATCGATTAAATCATGCTTAAATACAATTAAATACAAATAAACGACATAAACTAGAGAACTAAGATAATTAAAACAAAAACATAACATACAAAAGCAATTGAATGACATAACTACAACAAAACAACAAACTAATATCAAACATATAACATTGAACAATAAAAGACGATAAAAATAAAGGAAAACAATAATAAAAGACGGAAACTGAAAGGGAAAGAGAGGTATTATTGCACTCTTAACATACATATATCGTCGACCGTTGTCTTGAGTTGTTATCGATAGTAAAGTATAAACCGAGGGGCCGTCGTCGACGAAATTGCAATGAAACTCGTTTTTTTTTGTAAATGGCAGATTTGCGCAATGTTTTTCAAACGCCTATAGAATCTTCGTTACTTGACCTTTTCTGGATCCGAATGATGTTTTGAAAACTAGACGCGGATTAGTTATCAATAATGGTATTATTTGTCTCAATAGTTGATCGAAGTTGAAAAAAAAAAAACAGGTTTTAAGTCACGGCTGGAACACGAAAACAGAGCAGCCCCTGCTCTGTTTTGCGCGATTGTTTAGGGTAGTTTCTAGGGTTGGTTCTTAGGTTTTTTCGTGTGTATATTGTGTATGAATTCTCAACCTGTTTAATGAAGGTGGTGGTGGGTTTATATAGGGAGTTTAGATAGGTTTAAGTAGGGCTTAAAGGTGAGAGGAGGGGTTATCGGGTAGCTGTGTTGTGCAGCCTTTTTTGAGTGGCTCTAGGGTTTGTATGGAGAGTTTACTTGATGGTTAAGGTAGTTAATATAGGTAGGTAGATGGGTAGATGGGTTAGGGTTAATGGGTAGGTTGTTTGAGTCGGGTTTGGGCTTGCTTTTGGGCGTGGGTTCGAACCCTGTGAAAGGGGTGTTGAGTCTGATTGTTGGGCTGATTTGGAGGGTGATTGGGGCTCGAATTTCAAGGCTAAGAAAGGTGGGTAGTGGGGCTTGATAAGTGGACTAGGAGGAGGAAATATTGGGTCGAAATTGCATCACGAATCGGGCTCAAATCGACTTCAAAATGAACATAAAAGACCGTCGCAAATTGAGTTTATAATAATCGTTTTAAAACAATAATGAGACGGTAAATTCAAATAACTCGAATTTGACTTTTCAAGTCGGGTTCAAACAAACGCTTATTTTATTTTCAATACAATAAAGAAAGACTCGGTTTCTAGAACGGGTTAAGAATGAATCTTTTTTAATCGGAATTTCATTTTAAATTCCATTTAAAATTTTAATTGTCAACGACGGTCGTTTTAAATCGTAAATCGAACTCAAATAATGACAAGGTTATATACGAAATATATGTTGTCCTATCATCATTGGGTGTTTGGCGGGATTTTTATAAATGCTTGTATCGACGGATACGGGTATCTACAATTACGAGTCATTTTCCCTAGGAGACAAGATTCGCATGTACCATAAGATTGATAATCAAAAGTTTAATTACACTAGTCGATACTAGTCTTTTGATGCGATTCTCATTTATGTGACCTAATCGACAATGCCAAATGTATTATTCATTTGGATCACATGACTTGAGTCTTTTAGATTGAATGCTATAAATATCTTTGGTTGAGTTTGATGTTTCAAGAACATAAATACCATTAATAGAATTACTTTGGCCTATGACCAAGTCATATCTTAAAATCATACAACAATTGTTCTTAATGGCAAAAGTAAAACCCTCTATGTCCAACATGGCTACGGATTTGATGTTGTTGGATAAAGAAGGTACAATATAACAATTATTCAAGTACAACTCAAAACCATTAGCTAAAAATAGTACTTAAGTCCCCTTTAAAGTGGCGGCTACCTTAGCTCCATTTCCAAGACGAAGATCTATATCACCCTTGTTTAGCTTCTCCACGTTTCTTAGCCCTTGTAAATGATTAAAAAGGTGAGAACCACAACCGGCATCTAATACCCATGTTGAGGTGGAGGTATAATTAGTATCAATAAAAAACTTTCGGAGGGAATATTACCGAGTGGAATCACAAGTCCATCTCTAATATGCTCCAAGTACATGGCACAAATCCTCATCCAATGGCCCATGCCATGATAATAATGGCATTCATCATTGAGTTGTACCCCCACTAGCCTCTTGACTTCTCCTTGCTTCCAAAGACAAGGATTTCATCTCTTTGATGCGATAGTCTTCCCCCAAGACTCTTTCACCAAAGGATTTGGCATGGTGGGGGGGGGGGGGGGGGGGGGGGGGGGGGAAGAGGTAACAAAGTTGAAATTCCCGTCGGAACCAATTCCTAAATGAAGTTCTCTAGTTGTATCAAGATTATTTAGAGAGCAAATTTCATTAAATGATTTGTGATAAGAATCAATGGTGATAGGTGCGGTAGTTTGAGATGTATCCATTGCGGTAAATGAAGGCTACAAAACGTAGATGAAGGAAACAATTAACAATTGTCGTTTTAAACTTGCACATTTTAAACAAGTTAAGCATTTATTTAGTGACCTCTAACCAACTATCATAAATGATTCCGTGACCCAAATATATATCAACTTGGGCACGGTGAGCCAATTCGTCCCTTATTAACATAATTCGGTGGATTAACGCTTTAATCGACTCTACTTTAGAACTCTCGGTTGATAATATTACTTTAATATTTTTCTTAAGCCTGGAACACATGCGCGCGGCTACGGTCGCGAATACTTCTGTTGAACTCAATCCAAATTTCGATGTAATAACGTTTATTACCCCACTCACTCAATGTAACAAGTTTAGCACCCCGGTGAGCCGAGCCTACTTCCTTGTGAAATTGAGACTCATGGGTTCTACTATTTGTAAGGCTTGATCTCAATTATTATTTAGAAGAGGTCATGTCAATTTATTATCTATCTCTTTTAAGTGGACTAAATCGATGAACTAACGATAATTTCAATTGACACGGTCGAAGACTCTATAAAATGCATGTCATGTTATGGCTATTTGGCAATTCATGCAAACATATTAAATAAAATGCAAGCAAATAATAAATTTCCTAGTATGGTCTTCCTAATAGAAAATCAAATAATCTATTACAAATTCGGAAACCAACTCCTTTGGTCCCTTGAACTTCTTAAGCACGCCTCCCAAGGACACCGTCTCTTTCAGAACACCTTTCCGAATGGCACCGTCTTTAGGAAACTCCGGGATTACAAAATATGTAATACAATTACAATACTTTCCTATTATACATTTGTAAAATATAAAATATTCCAATAAAAGTGATACGAGATCACAATAAAATTACAACTGAATCAATATTCCCTTTCATTTCGGGCAATATCGATTAAAACTAAGGTCATATTAAGATAAAATTGAATAATTCCAAATTACATAAACCAAAATATGACATTCATAATAAAAATGCAGCATTATAATATGTATAAAACATGCTCATTTTAAGTGCCAAATTGCCCTTTTAAATTTATATTTAATATAACTCGTTTTTACACAAATGCGTGATAATAACATTTTCAAACAATACTTAAATCATATTTAAATCCAAGTTAATTATCCTAAGTAATTTATGACTCAAAAATTAGTCATTACTCAATTTTTCACAATAATTCAACTTGTTGCTTTATTATTGCTCATATTTAGACTTTACAATCATATTAATAAAATAAATCCAAATTTAATTACAATAATTTCAAATTTTGAATTTTAAATTTTAAATTTTTGAAAATTCTGGAACACTTTCATGACACTCATAATGTCAAAAATCAAGGTTAAAAAATTCGAATTGAGTTTGAGAAAAAAAAATATGGCTGCGCTTTATCGGTTTTATCAAATAAAATAAATAAACCATGTAAAAATTAATCTAATTAAATTTTCAACTTTATATCTGAAATGTGGGACATTTATGCAACCAGAGATAATTTTATCATGCCATGAAATTTATTTTACCTATATTTTCTAAAATAGTCACTATTTATGCCATTTTTACATTAAAAAATTATAAATCATGCTAGAGAAATCACATAAGTCTCAACTTTTATGTACAAAGAGAAAACCATGCATGTGACAGCATATTAAAATTTTATTATCAGATTCAAAGCGGAGCTTTTGTTAACCATCTAACCTTCATTGATTCCATTTTTATCATATAAAACTCATAAATCATGAGAAATAAGTCCAACTCACATGAAATTTTACATACAGTAAGTAAAATATGTATGTGAAATGGTGTAAATATTTTAAGGTCAGAAGATAAATATAATTATTTTTAGTATTTTAAACACCATTTTACTCATTAAAATGTAAGCAAAATCACTAAAAATCATATTTGAGCATTATAAATTTCCATAAATCATCAATATGACCTGAAATTACATTAGGACCATAATACATTGACATGCAAATGGCATTGTGACTTTATCTCATAAAACACAAATTACTAGTTTTATTTAAGTTACATTAACTCGAAAAAACTATAAATCGATTATGCATGCAACAACCAAAGCTCTTGATACTGCTTGTTGGTTTCTTAAAATCATTATTAGACATTTGTAATAACATTTTATAATTAGTTTACTCATTATACTATTGGATCTTATGCATGCATAACATAAAAATACAAAGATAAGAAGAAACCTTTTTCTTACATTTATTTTGAATGATTTGGGCATAAGATTTGGACACCTTCAAAATCTTATTCTTGAGCTTATAATGTGAAGGATGATTTCCTAGTTCTTAGTATAAGAACTCTCCAATTAGTAGCACCCAAGACTTCCCCAAAATCGCTACTTAATTACTTCACAATAGTAATATAGTAGTCTCCCTTAAATATATATCTAATAACTTCATAAGTTTTAGTGTGAGAAGTAAAGTGAGAGATAAGCTAAAAGGATATATGATCAAGTAAAAATAAGAAGGATAAACCTTCCTCTTATTATTGCATGATGGCCGGCCATCATCACACATGGGGAAGGGTGGTTCCTTTTTCTTTTTGTCTTTACAAAGTAATAGGCATTATGCTAGGCTTAAGTAGGTAATTATTTTGTCGAATTCTTTATTAGAACAACCATAATGACCTAAATCCTACCCTAAAACCACCCATGACCGGTTTTAGCACTTAAAATGTAGTCCATTTTATTTTTGTGATTTTGTCATTTGTCACATAAGAGACATGTGACATGTGACATGTAATCTTGCTTATAAATGTGCATTTAACTAATTTAAATGCAATTTTATAACAAATAAATTAAACTTAACATTTTAAGTAATAATTTATAATCACATGTATATAAAATGGGTCATCTTATATTTGGTTAATATAATCTACAACTAATTTTAATCATAATCAACCAATTATGGTTATCTCAAATGTTTCATAAACATTATGCATTCTTAGTAATATAACAATTAAACTACTAAAATGAATATTATTTAATCATATTATAATAAGATATAATTCTCACTTATAACTGAGACTTTGTTCAATTTAAGGAATTAATTAATTTGTATCACTTATACAATTAATTAACTTACATGATTAGGAGATCGTCCTTTAGGTTTGACCTCAAGGGATCAACTGATCACGATAGTCATACGACAATAACGTCAATTTTTAGTTTTCCAATCGTTACAAATTAATGTTGACCAGTTGACTATAATATCTATCATCCATTTGTATTCTTATTATTGAGGAATATATGACTTTAGTTTTGGATATAAGAGAGAAAGGTGGAGAGAGAAATCTCTTTCTTTGTGGATCTAGGGTTTTGTGCAAAGGCCAAAATCATCTTTGACTTTCTATCTCTTACAGTAAAATTCAATAGTAAGATAGTAGACATTGATAATAATATTAATAATAATATCTAATCATATAATTGAAAGTTAGTTAGTAATAGAAGAATGTCGTCTAAATGGAGTGTAAACTACTAAGGTTCACAAGTTTTAAGTAAACTTGATTAGCTTGACTCAAACTGAGAACAATATCAAATAACAAGGGGATGTTGTTTTAGAAATGGTGAGTTGTTTAACTGAAAGACTCAAGGGATATGACTTAGAGACAATCCTCTACAGCAAGGCACAAGAGAAAGGGACTCAAAGACTGGGTTTTAGAGATAGTTTTCAAGTGTTACAGCAAAGCACAAACACCCTAGACTAACCTCAATAGCAAGTAAGTTAACCACAGCAAAGCACATATATAACTTGACTCACAATACAAGGCACTGATCAAACACCTTGGAGATGTATCAGGCTTGTTTCAAACTACAGCTCTTAGCACAAGTTTGATAACATTGAGTGATTTCTCAAAGTTTTAATTCATTCATTCATAAAAGTCTCCTTTACAACAACATACAAGACCACCTTATATAGAGGGGCTGATATCTTGTGAGCCATTGGATGTAGGGATCATCCAAGGGCCAGTTTAGGATCTAAACTACTTCTACTGACATTAATTAAGAGTCTCACAATAGGACGAGCTCAACAACTATAAAGAACAGACACAAAACACAAAAGAAAACAGACTAAACAAAAGCAAATAAAGTAGTTTTTGGAGTTTTCCTGAAATGGAAATCTGTTGTTCTTGTTGTCTTGTGCTTTGCTCTGGGTGTTTTGTTGCTCCTTGGAACTCTCCACTCTTATTAGGACATAGATAAACCTGCCTTAGATGAAGACAAGTTGACTTAAGCAAAAGAAAACATCATCTGAGCATGTACTACCTCTGCTATGCTGTTTACTAGACTCTAGCTTTGGGGTGTCTGTTTCATGGGTTTTTACTAGACTTCAAAATGGTTTGTCCTTGGCAAACTTGTAGCTTAGAGGGTTGTCTTGATGGTAGGCCATAGTGGGGGTGGTTGGGATGCCCTGGTGTACCTCCTAAAGGCAGGATTTGTTAACTGGTCTGTCTGGGCCTGAATGGCTCTGTTTCTGTTTTGTGTGGGTAATGTGGGTTGTGTTGGGGGTGGGCATGGGTTATTAAACCCTGGACTGTCTTCTTCATTGGGGTGGCTTGGCTTGGACTGCTCTTGACTAGTCATAGCTTGATGTTTAGACCTTGTAACTCGAGCTTCCATCTGAGGGGTCAAGCTTGTCTTGTATGTGGTTTGATCATCAAGACCCTTTGGGTGAGCTCCTGCTGCACTAAATCTGAAAAGAACAAAAAACAAAGTACGAGTGTGGTTAATAGGACTCAGGAAATAGAGAAAGCTCAGCAAGATGTCTTAAACGCCTTTCGAAGGGATGATGAGGACAAGGAGAATACACAGGAAGATGATGAGGAACGTGGATGGAAACATGTGGTCAATCGTTCAAAGAGGAAAGAAAATCTCAGTAGTGGTAGTAGTAAACTTCCGACGATAGCTGAAGCTGAGGTGTTGGAAAGGGTGAGCAAGTCCATTCTCAAACTTGATGTAACCGACATGCAAGATGAAATTGAATTCTGGTCTACATCCGTGTATGGGTATGTTATGGGTTCTAACCTTCGAAGGGGATACTGGAAGGATTTTTAAGGCGAATTTGGAAGGAATTCTCCATCCCTATGGTGTCTTTCTTTCCAAATGGCCTTTTTTTTGTCCGTTTTGCAAGCATGGAGCATAAAAATATTGTCTTGGCTCGTGGAATGTCTCTCTTTGATGGTAAGCTAGTTATTTTGCGCCCTTGGGATTCTAATGTTAAGATTGCAAAGTTTTCTGTGAAAAGGGTTCCTATATGGATCAAATTAGTTGGTTTAGATCTGAAGTTCTGGGGTAATAAGTGTCTTGAGAAGTTGGCTGCTCTAATTGTCACTTTTCTGAGTATTGATGATATTACTATCAGTCGGGCGTATATGGGTTATGCACGAATTATGGTGTAGGTGGATATTGATCAAGATTTCCCTGATAAGATCTATTTTCAAGATGAGCGGTGTAATGAGATCTGTGTCCGAGTTGAATATGGCTGGATTCCAATCATTTGTAAGAATTGTATAGGAGTTGGGCATCGTGAGGATGTGTGCAGGCGAGGACTTAGGGGGAAGAAACAGCCGAGCCAACATGTTATGAATAAACAGGTCTGGCAAAGGATAGTGATTCCACAGGTATCACAAATTGATCCTCTTGAGTTTCCAGCTTTGGTTCCTACTGCTTGGGAAATTCAGGCAGGTTTAAGCATTGTGAGTAATATCACTCCAATGAGTACCTGATCGGGCCTGTCGCAAGCCCTGGTCAAAGATAATTGCCCAAACTAGGCTAATAACAAATTAATGTAAGTAGGGAAGTAGGGGTCGATCCTCAGGGAGATGGTGTTTCCTATAAAATGTGAAATGTCTTGCAATTGGGTCTTATATATCTAACGAGTATCTGGGTTTTTGGGGTTTTGATTTCTAAACTAATAAAAAGCATAAATGATAACAAAATAAAAGCAAATCAAAACGAAAACAATAAAGCAGGTGATGAATTAACAATGATAAAAAGATTATAGGGAAGTAGGTTCACACATGTAGGTTAACATATTGATGAAATTGGATTTGGAATAATGCAAATAATTCATTGTGAGTTCGTAAGAATGTTGTGTTCATTACAATCATAGACCAGATGGTCTAGCAGGCTTTTAGGCAATTTACTAGGTCTAATCTACCATGTCATGCTTTGTCTATTCAATTCACGTATTTTTACCTTGGAAAAGAATTCCATTTTAGTCAATGATTTTGGCCAGAAATCGTTAACTATCGTTACAATCCAAACATACATAGAAACAACGTTTTAAAGGCACAATTTCTTTATCCAATTTTTATCTTTTAATTAACCTAACATGGCTACCCTACACCCAAGAAAGGTGACTACTCACTCATAATAGTATTTAGATCTAGATTGATTTTAACAATTAAATCTAGGCTAGACATGTTTATTGATTTTTGATATTATAAGATGATAATAACAATTCTAAATCAACGATCTAATGAAATAAAATGATTACAACGGTATTTAAATTGAATCTAAGACAACATGTAAAGAAAACAATGATCAAATAAAAAACATAAAGAACTTAAACAAAAGATAAAACAGAAATACCTACATGACGATCAAATAGCGATAATGATGAAATATAAATATCCAAATAGAAATTTCCTTGCATATCTTTGACGATCCATGTATTACAATACTTGAATAATATAAAAGAACTAAGAACCAGAAGTTTTTATTATTTCTAAACTAGAAAAATAGGCATAAGAGAAGATGGAGATCTAAATATAAAAGAAGAAATGTAAAAGACGATTTTTAAGGGAAAATGGAGGCTAGGGTATCTAAGACTAATCTAGGGTTATGTAAAGAGAGAAGTGAGTAGAGAAGTGTGTATTGTTGTGGCTGCCTACTCCTTTATATAGGCTAGGTGTCGTGCAAAACAATCCATGCATTCAACATATAGGACAAAAATTGGGAAGTCGAAGCATTGGTACATAGAACCACACAAATCCGATCGTATTTGCCATGTACCCGATCGGGTTTGTGGTCTCCTTCGAGTTTTGACTTTTGTTTCGTCTCCCTTGGCATTTGACTTGACTTTCATTATCCCCGTTGACCTTTTGAGTCGGGTTTGATGATAGGATTTTAGGTAGAAGGTCGATTGCTTCGCTTATTTGATCGATCTTTTGACAACCGCGAGATCGTATTTACTTCTTCTTCCTTTTTGATTAGTGAACCTTCTTGGACTGCCTTTGACTTGGTCAAGCTTTCTTCACAAATCGTCGGGTTCTAGGCAAATGCTCGGAAATATAGAAAAAGGGCGTAGAAACGTCACTTTCCCTACAAAACAGGTTTAAACATGGAATTCGCCTAGAAGACGACATTTGCTCATAAAATGGCTTAACAAAGCACAAATGACATACAAAACCGAGCTAAATTAGGGATTAAAATCATACAAATATTCACTTATCACTACCCCTTTCCAAAGTGGCCATAGTATGTCTTTTACACCAGCTCGAGTAATATCTAAGCTTATGCGACATAAGTCAAGGTTACCTAAGGATAAGGAGGTCAATTTTATGATGAATTTTAATGCTGCACTATCTGGATGTGCTGAATTGGTGGATAAAGGGGGTGGGAATACCTCATCCTCATCCTATGACTAAGTTTGGTGCTTGTAACATTAGGGGTCTGAATAGTGTTAAAAAACAAAAAGATGTTATGTGGTTCCTACATCATCATGCTGTTGAACTATTTGGGCTCCTAGAGACCAGAGTGAAACCTGGTTCTCTGAATAAAATTATGTCTCAATTCTGTCCTAGTTGGTCTATCTGTCATAATACAGGGTATCATACTAATGCTAGAATATGGGTGATTTGGAAGAGTAATAAGGTTAAGGTGGATTTAGTGGAGAGTGATGCTCAGTTTATTCATTTAAAAGTTCATGATGTTGTGACTGATCATATTTTCTATATTACCTTTGTTTATGGGTTCAATAAGAGTGAGGACAGGAAGGACCATTGGGAGAGCCTCCACAGACTGTCTAGGTGTGATCTTTGGTGTGTGATTGGGGATTTCAATAATGTTTTATATTCTAATGAAAGGATTGGACAGATTGTTAAAGATAGTGAAATGGCTATCTTCCATATTGCTGTCAGATTATGTGAACTTCAAGAGATGAAAAAACTACTGGTGCTTTCTTTACCTGGAACAATAAGCAGTAAAGTGATAAAAGGGTTTTTGTCGAATTGATAGAGTCCTTATTAATGACAGTTGGTGCAATAGTTGGCCAGACTACTATGCCCATTTCTTTCCTGAAGGATCTTTTGACCATTGCCCTTGTGTTATTGAGTATGGTACTACAAAATCTTCTCCTAGGCGCCCCTTTAAATTCTTCAATATGTGGACTAGGTCTGAAGATTTCCTGTGTATTTTGAAGAATGGGTGGCAGCAATATGTTTATGGATCTCCCATGTTCAGAGTGGTGAAAAGATGAAAAGTATGAAGTTTCAGTTCAAAATTCTTAATAAGAACCTTTATGCTGATATAGAGAGGAATGCAGATATTGCTTTAAAAGTCCTTCAGGATTGTCAGATTAAGCTGCAAGGAGACCAGAAGAATATGAGGTTAATGGATATTGAACATGAGCTTTAGTTTATTGGATGCAGCTCGTGATGATTTCTTGAGTCAAAAGGCTAAATGCTTTTGGGCTAAGGAAGGGATAGTAACTCCTCCTGGTTCCATCAAGCAATTAGGCAGAGACAAGTCAAGAATAAAGTCTTGGTTATTGAATCAGCTTCAGGCGAGGTTTGTAAAGACCCTGATCTAATTATCCAGGCTTTTGTTGATTTTTATAAGGATCTTTTAAGGTCCTCAAAGGGTACTAGTTGTTTCTACCCTCATGTTGTGAAGCATGGACATAGAACTGATGAGGCTATTTGGGATAGTATATGTACTAGTCCTTCTAAGGTTGAGATTAAAATGGTTTTATTTTCCATTCCCAATGATAAGAGTCCGGGTCCTGATATGTATTCAAGCTGCTTTTTTAAAGCTAGTTGGGAAGTGATGAAGGAGGAGATCACTCTTGCTATTCAGGTTTTCTTTCAGTCTGGTAAGCTCTTAAGGCAAATAAATTCCACTAATCTTGTCTTAATTCCTAAGGTGGAGAATCCTGTTAATGTTACACAGTTTAGACCAATTGCCTGCTGTAATGTATTGTATAAGATCATCTCTAAAATTCTTTGTGAGAGAGTTTCTATTGGCCTTAACAATATCATTAACCCTGCTCAACCAGCCTTCATCAAAGGAAGGAGTATCATGAGTAACATTCTTATTAGCCAGGATATTGTGAGGTTGTATACAAGGAAGTGTGTGTCCCCTATATGTTTAATGAAAATTGATTTGAGGAAAGCTTATGATTCAATTGAGTGGGATTTTATAGGAGATATGTTGCTGAATTTGAACTATCCCCCTAAGTTGATTGGACTGATTATGGCTTGTGTGACCTCTCCCACTTATTCTGTTGTTCTTAATGGTACACCCAATGGTTTCTTCCCTGGGAAGAGAGGCTTGAGACAAGGTTACCCTATTTCCCTATTCTGTTTACTATCTGCATGGAGTACCTCAGTCGATTTTTGAATGTAGCTAGTGACCTGCCTAGCTTTAAATTCCATCCCCTGTGCAATAGGACCAATCTGACTCATCTTATGTTTGCTGATGATGTTCTTCTCTTCTGCAAAGGAGATCTTAGATATATTTCTATTATTAAGGAAGATTTCAACTACTTTTTTTGTGCTTCTGGGTTGCATATAAGCTCTGATAAGTCTGATGTGATTTTGAATGGTATTAAACATGAGAATGTTGAGTGTATTCTGAATTTTACTGGGTTTAAGAGAGGTAAGCTACTCTTTAAGTACCTTAGAGTGGCTATATCACATAAGAGACTCAGTAAACTTGATTGTAATGTCGTTGTGGAAAGAATGATTGCTAAGATAAGGGGGTGGAATAGTAGGAAAAGTTCCTATTCTGGTAGGCTTATTCTTGTTAAGGCTGTCTTATCTACTATCCACCATTACTGGTCCCAAATTTTTGTTTTACCTGTTGGAGTAATGGATAGAGTTAAGGCTCTATGTAAGAGGTTCCTTTGGAGTGGGTCTGAGTCCTTTTCTAAAGCACCATTTGTGGCTTGGGATGTCATGTGCATAGGTAAGAAGTATGGGGGCCTGGGTTTACTAGACAACAGTATTTGGAATGTAGCAGCTATAGGCAAACTGGTTTGGTGGCTAGTTGTCAAGAAAGATCATTTGTGGATCAAATGGGTGGATAACATGTATCTTAAAGGAAGACCTTGGCTTGAATATGAGAGTTCAATCAATACTTCCTGGGCATGGAGGAAAATCTGTGAGGTTAAAAACAAGTTCAAGGTTGCTTTCTCTAATGCACACTGGTTGGGTACTGATGAGAACTATACTATTTCTAGAGGATACAACTGGCTAGCTGCATCAACTGGTAATGATCCTATTCCCTGGTACAATGAAGCTTGGAACAGGTTCAACATTTAGAATCATTCTTTCTTTAGTTGGCTAATGATAAAGGAGAGGTTAATGACATTAGACAGGCTGCACAAGCTTGGTATTTCTCAATTGCAGGATTGCTACATTTGTAATGATGGACAAGAGTCTCACACCCATTTATTTCAAGAATGTTTCTATGTGAGGCAATGCTTGAAGCTGTTGGTTGAATGATTGCAAATTAGGATGGTTTATCCTATTAATGCTGGTTATATGCTGAAGATAAGGAAGAACTCAGGTTTCAGGAGGCTGTTATATTGCTCATTGGTGAATGCTGTGCTATACAATATCTGGCAGGGTAGGAATACCTGCTATGTTGATGGGTATGTAACATGTCCTAGGGCTGTGATATCCAAGGTGCAATAGGATTGCAGACTTTGTCTGTTGGGAGTGCTGAAGAATGGTGTCAAATACAGTGACTTAGACTATTGTAATATAATTGGAATCCTTTAGTTAGTTGTTTTCATTTTGTTGATCTTACTGTTGTTGTGAGTGGTGCTTCCTAGTTATCCACTTTCCAGTAAGTTGTAATAGGTGCTTGCCTTTTTTGAGGCATTCTTTTAATGATTATTTACATTTTCACCAAAAAAAAATTCTTATTATTGAGATTTAATTTAGTGATCGCACTATTGTTGAGGACGTACACTTACTCCAACATTAAATACTCAGAAATCTCTCTCAAACCTGCACAAGGCCATGCATTACAGATAGAACCCTTTGCCTTAGCACACAAGCACAGACAGAGGGGGTATATTTAAGACTCAAGCACACAAGCAATGGACCATGAACATGGTGTAGTTAGTTCACACACAACGTAGACCTGGCAAACGGGTCAACCGGGTCGGGTTCGGGTCAGGCCAGTTCGGGTCGGGTCAGTTCGGGTCTCTCGTTGATTTCGGGTTAATTCGGATCGGGTCGGGTTATTTCGGGTTTCGGGTTTGTTTCGGGTTTGTTGCCGGGTCTGTTTCGGGTCAACCGGGTCGGGTTATTTCGGATCGGGTCATTTTCGGGTCAAAGAATAAGAGACAAAAGGCCATTTTAAGTCTTTTCGGTTCAATTAAAGTTATGTTTTGTCGGGTCATTTTTGGGTTGAGTGGTTTTGGATCGGGTTATTTTCGGGTCGGGTCAGTTACGGGTGAAGAAAGTTCGGGTCGGGTCGGGTCCAATCGGGTTTCGGGCCACATTCGGGTGTTGTAGTTCGGGTCAATTTCGGGTCACGGGTCGGGTTATTCGGATCGGGTCAATCGGGTCGGGTTGCTTCAGGTCTACACACAAGTAAACTAAAGACACTTAACCAGACTCAAGCATCTGCTAGAAGGTTTGTTGTTTGAACAAAGTTCAGTTTTAATCATTTATAATCTAGTTTGCTAGGTTTACAATGCACACCTTATATAGGGGAAAGAAATACAAACTTGGATGTCTAAGATCTCATCCAAGGGTCTACAATAAACAAAGGTAAAGTAAACTACAACTACCAAACGTTTTAAAGACAATTCAGACAAAACAGACTAACAACAACAACAACTAAAAAGTGAAAACTCTGATGTGTCTTTGTTCTCTTGCTTAGGGTCAATTCCGAGGTCTCAATAGTTGGAAACAGATCTAGGCCTCTTCCTTGCTTTTAGTACTAAGTCTTCAAATGCTTTTAGGTGTTGCCTGGACTTAGCTTGGCCAAAATAAGAATTCCCTTGAGCTGGAACATGACTGGTTCTGAAACTGCCCCACCTGTACGGCTTGACTTGGACTGGCTACCTTGCATTGTTTTATTGATAATTAGCAAAAGTTACCCTAAACAAACTTTTTCCTTACTGTCTTAAGCATCAGGACTGGGCCTTGGAAGTATCCCAATCCCTGTTGTGTTTGCTCTGGACCTGGTGTTATCTGCAGGGGTCTGACTTGTTCTCTGATTGCTGGTGCCTGTTTGGCTCGAGTTGTCTTTTACCTGGCTCTTGCTAGATGAGGACCTAACTGTCCTTATACCCTTGCTGGATGAGGTCTCAACTACTCATGTTGCAGTTATTGATTATGTAAAGCTTACCTGTTATTTTTGGTGTGTTTGTTACTTTCAATCTGAGCCTTCGATCTTGCCTTGGTCTTCAATCTGTGTGCTTCCCTTTCATCCACTGCATGTTGCGCCACGTCAGTGATCTGTGTGCCTCATAATTTAACCCCAATAAGAATCGTCCTCTTAGTGTTCTATGATATCTAGAATGACTCCCGTGATGCCTGTTGAACACGGATATTCACCGAGATCTGCGTAAGGGGTGATGATAGGTATTAGGAAGCCCATAAATTGGACACCAATTCCCGCCCGCTCGAAAGTGGCCTCTATTAATGATTGAACTTTTAATTGTTACATTTGACTTTATTAGATATAATACGCATGAATGCAGACACACAATGTATTTGATCCCAATCATGTGAAATAACTCTGTTGGTGATTTAGCACATATAAATTAGATGTCGAATTTGAATGATTTACATTGATTGAATGAAATAAACACGACAACTATATAAGAAAATTATATATACGTTGCAGAAACCCGAAACAAATGGATTTGAAATAGAGAATTAAAAGAATAAATAAAGAATGAATAAATAAATAAATTCCCAAAGTTAATTATTAAAGACTAATGTTACGTAAAATAGGTGGTACTACGGTTTAATAATTGATTATTATTAATTACGGATAATTACGGTTGGGCAATTAAGAAACATACGCAAAAGGGGCCTTAGAAGGGACGCAAAGAGTACGTAGTGCGCCCTTTTGAAGGGCCTTTTTGGCCCTATCTGGTCAAAGAACCTTGAGAAATAGAGAAACAGGACGAAAACACCTTTAGAAGAGGCGCACCAACTGCTGCACCCTTTCTAAAGACGCATTCGCTCCTGTTTTGTGACAACCCTCGCGAATGAGGAAATAAAACATAACAAGCATGTGATTTATATAGCGGAAGATACGGTATTTTTAAAACCTATTTACATGCGATTAGAAAAGCACGAAGAATGTCAATAATTACAAACCAAAGTATAATATACTACAAGAAACGTAGTCTCTCAAAATGTATCAAATATCAAAGTTATTAGCAAACTAGCTAAACAACGTCTAGAAGTGATTCATCCTGGCCAACGCCCGCTAGCTCACACCCGAACCCAAAATACCACAAGCAAAAAGCCATCCAAGCAAGCGACCCGTTCATCCATGAAAAACATGAACGCCACAATCAGTGGAGAGTAACTCCGGGTTCTCCCAGCCATATCACAATAAACGTACATAAACGGAAATACAATAGTAGAAGCATGCATATATAAATATACATGTGGAGTACGAGAAGGATAAATAGGCAATTCAATATATAAAGATAAGAGCATATGAAGTACAAATACGTAACCATCATATTAAAGAAAGACTCGGGGATGACACTCTTAGGCAACCATACACTCTCACTAGGGCTTGCATCTCCCCGTTAGCGGTATATGTTTGATAAGATTGAGACTAGACAAACAAATCATGCCAAGTCATCCAACGATCACAAGTAATCAATCATATAATCATCCATTCAAACGTACAATACGTTGACGACATCTCTCACGGTAAATGACACGCACTAGCACCGTGTACATGAAAGTATGATTAAAAGGCATCCACGGGATAAAACATTTCCGTGAACGCATACACGATTCAATAATTTTCGTATATGTAGACTAATTTCCTCCTGGTAGAATGACGATCATAATACGGTCCTAGTCTAAATCTGAGCAGACTCTAGGAATCACATTTTCCGATTCGACATGCGATAAAAATTTCGCATCCAAGACTCGGTCAATCATAGACGCCGAGTACCCCAAATTCGGTCAACCTTCACGAAAGAGGCGGAAAAGAGCACAAGCCTCAAAACAAGCGGTACGCTACATGCAATGACACCACCTCGCAAGTATACAACATTTGACGGCCGGGTCGATCAACGCAAAGCGTTCGCCTCTCAACAACGTCATCATATGCCCACTAACACATGCAATTAAGCAGTAAGGATACACTACCCGTTCCGACATTTCAGCCTTACGAACGAAGAGGTAGCAAAAGGGAATGAGAGTACAAAGCACATAGAAAATTAGTGCTCAAACCGTAACATGTGTAAAACCGACTCAAAGTGGGACATATCAAAAACCGTCACAAAACATGCGATACAAGCGAATGGAATATCATATATTCGAAACATTAATATTTAAAGTCATTACGCAAATTTATACGATAAACGAACCATCGAAAATATTTTAAATGAAAATATAAGAAAGAAACGAAGAAAAGCTTCAGGGGGTGCCAGCCGGTCCATAGGAACGGCCGCCGGCTACCTGGCTGGCGCTTAAGCCTATATAGAAAACAAGTGAAAATACAGGGGAGTCCCAGCCGGTCAGGGGACCGGCAGCCGGCTACCCGGCTGGGACCAACATAATACTAAAAGCTTCAAAATTATACAGCCGTAGCCCCAGCCGGTCAGCTGACCGGCAGCCGGTCGGCCGACTGGGACCAATTTCACCCGTGATTCTTCATACTTCACTAAATCATCATTTTCATTAACAACTATCAACAATTAACACCAACTATCATCATCAATCGTCAATACTCATTAACAATTATCAACTAACAACAACTATCATCAACAACACAATCCCTATGATCACTAAACCTATTCTAAATACGATTACTAACATAGAAAACACATTAAAACACGTAAATGATATCGAGTAACCCTTCACCGTTACCTTTATGCGTCTTTAATCGATTTCTAAGTCTTCCTCCACTAGATAGTAATCTTTGTCGGAGTCTAGAAGGTCTCCACCTACAATTAGACTACAAAAGATGAATATAATTCACCTTTGAGAAAGACGGATAAATTGAAAAGTGAGAAAGACGGTAATTTTATTACCAATTAAGATATAGGACGATGAGAGGGAAAGAATAAGACGAACTTTAGTGAATTTGAGCGAGAAATGAAGGAGTAGTGACAATAGTAAGCTTGATCAAATATGGAGGTTAGGGTTTTGGTGTTTACTTGGTGAGGAAGAAGAAGATTGTGACACCCTCGAATTTGCGGAAAGATAAACAAGTAATTTAAATAAATAAAAGATGAGAATACGTTTTTAATAGGTTTACTTTAGTGAAAATCGGTAAATTTTAAAACCGGAACCTACCATTAAATATATTCATCATAACAAAGGTGTCTTAAAGAAAAAGGTTCATAACAAAAAGGAAATAATATTATACATAAGAAGTATCTAAAACGGAAGACATATCTCCTTAATAAATACGGAAATAAAAGAGTGTATTAAATATTACAATCCTAAGAACCAAATATAGGTCTAAGGTAATACTTCACTCGCTAGCTCTTCAATGTACCCAAGCATGCATCACAAACCTGTCAACCGCATTAAATGTAAACACGGAAGCCACAGTCCGTGGGGAGTAACTCCGAGTTCTCCCAGCCACGAAATGTCGAGTTTAATAAAACATGAATAACATAAAAGAGATGTATATGGAAAATACAAAGCCTTAACATATACGATATGCTTTTCATGTTATGAAATAAATAACTAACATATAACCTAGCATATGAAGGCTAAGCTACTCATGCAAGCTACCATGTGAATCAGTTAACAACCGGTAATCCAAACTCTATCAACCGTAGCCGTCTTGCATCTCACCTTCTATGATTCATAGAATCATCAAACATGAAAGACCAATACGTCTAGAAACATGCATAAGTTCTTAGTACAGTCAATAGTCGACTTCTGTAACTCGAGTCTATACCACAAGGTAGGATAAACATCCTAGTCCTAGACTGCGCAGACCTAGCGACAACAGCTAACCCATTCCCTGTCTCAATACCAAAAGTACAGTGAGAATCTCTACTAGGAGACCCCCTAAGCAGAGTTGGCAAGTACTTAAGCTGGCTCCATTCCCAAAGTGGAAGCAATTAGGCAGCCATGCCCCGGCTTGGTATCAAAATCCCAGGCCAGTGACACAAAAGCTATCAAGCTGTGAACTATATACTCGTTAAAGATAGTAAGGTCTATCAATGTCATGGTCTAAGGTACTAATTTAGAATTAGAATGGTCAACACGCCATAAAATAATAATTCTCTATGAGTACTTAGTCAACACGACATATATCATACAATTAAACAGTCACGGGAAAAACTTCCTATCATGTGACTAATTGCATATAAATCATATTCAAATATCATATCGCCTCATATCTACTAAGGCTCATTCATTAATTCATTAAATAAAACCTTACCTGAAGACAAATCCCCGACCCGAGTCCCGCGACGGGTCATCAGTCAAAACGGGGCTGACTAGATCATAGTTTGACCAAACCCGTTTGGTCAAACCAGCTAGAAACAGAGTCTTAGCCATTTAGGCTTGAAAATAAGAACATCATATTCATTTCATGCTATTTTATTCTAATTTCTAACATGTCAATTATTAATTCTTACGAAACCCGCTTGACTTAAGGGATATCAAATTAAACTACAATCTCATGCTATAATTTCTATCATGTGAGAAATAATAATATTATGAAAACCGTTTAATTAAATAATTTACTTATTAAAATTTCCCACTTGCTAAATATTACAAAACATGATATAATGATAACAATAAACTCAAAAACCGTCACAAACCCAAAGGAGGGCTCACGGGTCAGCCAGGCCTGGACCGGGCCGAGACTGAACCGGGCCTGGACTAGGCCCACGGGCCTGGTTTGGGCTTGTTTTGGTCAACCATTTCTAAAATCGTTTCTTAATATTTCCCGCATGCTTAACATATTTAAAACCCGTCAAAACAACAACAAAACAATCAAGTATCGACACAAGCCCAAATGGCCAATTAACGGGCCAACCAAGACCGGGCAGCCGGGCCTGGACCGGGCCTGAACCGAGCCTGCCGGACCTGTTTCTCGGCCACCAGTCACGGCCACCACCAACAACAACCCCAAATTTATTTCTAACATGTTTTAATTAACAACCATCCATTTTAACAACCAATTCAACCATCATTCATACTAAAATTATGATTATGAACAAATCATCCAACATGTCAAAAACAATAAATATGTTATAAACTCATAAAACTTAATAATAATAACAACCTAGCATGTTACTACTTAAAACCGTAAATAACAAAAATAAATGTGACATTAATTCGTCGAGTAACGCGGTAATCGTTACCTTAGCTAGCACAAAACCAAATAGCACCAAAATAAGACCTAAAAACCCGTCTACTAATCTTCTTCTAAAACATACGAGTCACCAAACTCGTCTTCATAATCTTCTCCTATAAGAAATGACAAAAATAACATTATTAGTATTAAAACTTGATTTCAACAATTAAAGTGTTGAAAACGATTTTGTAGGAATTGAAAATGAAACGTACACGGAGATGAAGAGCGGAGAGGAGACTCTAGAAATATAATTTAGAACGGATTTGGCCAAGTAACGAAGGTTTTGTGACGATTTTGCTCAAGAACGATCAAGAACACGAAGAACAATTGTGATTATATTAAAGAAGGCATTAAGTAGATATTAAGTTGATTTAATGTAAAATAAAAAGATAAGTAGTGAGTAAGAGGGGAGGTTGGACCGTGTAATATAGGGGATTAATGGGAGTCGGGTTTTGAACTTGTTGTTACGGGATTGACTCATGTTTTATAAATATCTTAGATATTATGGTAAATATCTAGATATTATTAGATATTATGTTAGTTTAATCAAAAGAAATGAAAATATCTAATCCTAAGGGACAAGAGGGAGAGGCGTGTGGAGGAGGAAGAAGTCGGGTCCGGGTTTAAGCGATTTGTTGCGGAATTTAAGTTGACAGATCGATAAATTTACAAATATCTTAGATATTTGTATTAGTTTAATCAAAAGTAATCAAAAGCCCTAAAATGAGGGGAAAAGGTGCCTTGGGGCGTGTGGCACATGTAGGAGTCGGGTTTTGGGTTTGTTTCGGGACTTAAGTTGACTCGGGAATAGTTAAATGAAGGTCGGGTTTAAACCGTATAACCTACTCTTTAATTCCAAATAAATTCAAAATAATTATATTAAATTATCATAAATTCAAATAAATCGTAATAAATTAAAATAAATTAAATTTATTAATTTTCAAATATAATTTCGGTCTTTCAAATTACGGGGTGTTACAATCACCCCTCCTTTTAAAAAGTTTCGTCCTCGAAACTTAGAAGGAGGAATGTGACATATATGTAGGTCTATTTCAAACCTTTTAAAAATATATTTATAATAAAAATACAGGGTCTTATCAATGGGGCGGAAGGTTCTCGTCTGCAGTTAAGAACATCGACGTCCCAAGTCAAAGACTTAAAAGATACATTTTCACATCAACAAATGAGAAAACTAGTTATCGAACGTCTCCAATAACGAGTCTCAACACTCCTTGACGGTAAAACTACTTGAAATCATCAAACATTTCTAAAAGCTTTTAGTTCAAAAATTCTATAGTAAAGGTAATAACTCTACTATCTATGCCTAAAATTTCTAACTAAAGCTTCTAATAATCTATCTATAAGAGATGATATTCGATAGAAGGAACGGAATATTCAAAAGAATAAATCGAATAGAAAGAGGGAAGAAAGAAAGAGATTTACCTCAAGCAAAGAGTTGGGGATATTTAGCTAACATTTTAGCTTCGGGTTCCCAAGTTTCTGCTTCAACGTTTCCACAACGCCAAAGGATACGAACTAAGGGTACCACTTTGTTTCTGAGTTGCTTGCTAGCCCTTTCAAGTATACGAATCGGCCTTTCTTCCAAAGCCAAATTAGGTTCCAAGTCCAACACTTCTTCTTGAATAATATGACTCGGATCACTAATATATTTCTTCAATTGAGAAACATGGAACACATCATGAACTTTACTCAAGTTCGGAGGTAATTCCAAACGATAAGCAACGGGACCAACTCTCTTAAGCACACAAAACGGTCCAATATATTTAGGACTCAACTTTCCCTTCACTCCAAACCGTTTCACTCCTTTCATCGGTGACACTTTAAGGAATATTCGGTCATCAACATCAAATTCAAGTGGTCGACGACGGACATCGGCATAGGATTTTTGTCTATCTTGAGCGGCTTTCATTCGCTCACGAATGAGTTGAACTTGATCAATCGTTTCAGTCACTATGTTGGGACTCAACACATGATCATCCTGGACTTGATCCCAACAAACCGGACTACGCCACTTCCTACCGTATAAAGCCTCGTACGGTGCCATCTTGATAGAAGCATGAAGCATGGTAACTATTGTTATAAGAAAATTCAACCAGAGTCAAACACTTCTCCCAAGAAGCGTGAAAGTCTAAGGCACAAGCCCGGAGAAGATCTTCCAAAGTTTGGATCGTCCTCTCGGTTTGACCATCAGTAGCGGCATGAAAAGCTGTGCTCATCAACAATTTACTACCCATGGCTTCTTGCAAAGCTGTCCAGAATCGGGAACTGAATCTCGGATCACGATCTGAAACTATATCTTTAGGAACTCCATCGTAGCGCACTATCTCATCCACATAGCTACGAGCTAAGACATCTATCTTCCAAGTTTCTTTGATAGGCACGAATCTGGCACACTTGGTTAGACGGTCTACAATAACCCAGATGGCATTCTTTCCACTAGAAGTTCTAGGTAAAGGCCATCACGAAGTCCATAGAAAGAGACTCCCATTTCCACAGAGGAATTTCCAAAGGTTGTAGCAAACCTCCGGGTCTTTGATGTTCGATCTTCACCTTCTGTCAAGTAAGACATTTACTAACATACTCCTTTACTTCAATCTTCATCCTAGGCCACCAAAACTGTGGTCTCAAATCTTTATACATTTTGTCACCGCCAGGATGAATAGAATAAGGAGAAAGGTGAGCTTCATCAAGTATTCTCTTTCTCAACTCGGCACTTCTCGGAACATACATTCTACCATGGTAACGAAGGTAGCCATCATTATCCACCACACAATCCTTAGCTTGCCCAAGTAGGATTTTTGCTTGTATGGCTATGAAAGTAGCATCCTCCGGTAGATAACGATAGAAATCGGGTTCCGCAGTCAAAGCACCAAGATAATCGAATCCTTTCCCAACAAACTGTATCTTAAGCTTCTGAAATTCTGTTACCAGTTCATCGGGTAAAGTACTAAGAGCATTCAATGAATGACTAGTCTTTCTACTCAATGCATCTGCCACAACATTTGCCTTTCCTTCATGGTAAATCAACTCGGCATCATAATCATTCACTAACTCTAACCATCTTCTCTGTCTCATATTCAATTCCTTCTGAGTAAAGATGCACCTCAAGCTTTTATGATCGGTATAGATTCGACGATGAACTCCAATAAGATAGTGTCTCCAAGTTTTCAATGCATGCACCACAACTGCTAACTCAAGATCAAGAGTCGGGTAGTTCACTTCATGAACCCTGAGTTGTCGAGAAGCATATGCAATGACTTTTCTATTCTGCATTAAGACACATCCCAAACCATGCTTAGAAGCATCACAATAGACATCATAATCAGCTTCATCATCTGGTAAAGTCAACACCGGTGCGGTAGTCAATCTCTTCTTTAATTCCAAGAAGGCATTTTCACATTCATCGGTCCAGATATACTTTGCTTCCTTCTTTAGCAATTGAGTCATCGGTCTTGCTAACTTAGAGAAATCTTTCACAAACCGACGGTAATAACCCGCTAAACCAAGGAAACTCCGAATCTCGGACACATTTTTCGGACTCTTCCATTCCACCACGGCCTCAATCTTAGCTGGATCGACCATAACACCGTCTTTTGAAATGACATGACCAAGGAAAGATACCTCGGGCAACCAGAATTCACATTTAGAGAACTTAGCGTACCATTTTTGGCGTCGAAGAACACCCAAAATGGTTCGGAGGTGATCAGCATGTTCTTCCTTAGATTTAGAAAAGATCAAAATATCATCAATGAATACTACAACACATTTATCGAGGTACTCGCTGAAGGTACGATTCATCTGATCCATGAATATTGCTGGAGCGTTAGTCAAACCGAATGGCATCACTTTAAATTCGAAATGACCATACCTCGAGCTAAAAGCAGTCTTGGGAATATCTGCTTCACGAACGGGAATTTGATGATAACCCGATCTAAGATCTATCTTTGAAAAAGTTGAAGCACCACGTAACTGGTCAAAGAGATCATCAATACGCGGAAGTGGATATTTATTTTTGATTGTGACACGGTTCAACTCACGATAATCAATGCACAGTCGCATAGAACCGTCTTTCTTTTTGACAAAGAGCACGGGCGCACCCCAAGGAGATGCACTAGGCCTAATGAAGCCTTTCGCGATCATATCATCAAGTTGAACTCTCAACTCTTTCAATTCGGTAGGTGCCATGCGATATGGAGCTTTCGCAATAGGGCCAGTTCCAGGAACTAGTTCAATAGAGAACTCAACATCTCTTTCAGGTGGAATTCCTGGTAATTCATCGAGAAATACATCTAGAAATTCTTGAACAATTGACACATCTTCCAATGAAGGCAAAGACGAAGTGGTAGAAGTAGTCACAACACATAAGAAAGCTTTGTAACCTTTCTTGATAGCTGTTACCATCTTCATAGCCGAAACAAGTTTCACAGTGGTCTGTTTTCGAACCCCTTGATAGGATACACGGGTACCTAAAGGGCTTTTGAGAATAATCTTCTGGTCACGGCATTCAAATCGAGCATGATATGTAGATAACCAATCCATGCCCAGAATGATATCAAATTCTTCAAGAGGGAACCGAAGGAGATTAGCCGGAAAAGTAGATCCGTTTATTGATATAGGAATGTCCGAATGAACATAAGAGCATGAAAACACATCTCCGGACGGTAAAGATATAGGAGTACTTTCTCCAATTGAAGCTTTGAGAGGTAATTTATCGGATAGTCTCATCGAAATAAAGGACAAAGAAGCTCCCGTATCAAATAAAATTAAACACGGTATTTCATAAATTGAAAACATACCAGTCACAATGTCTGGTTGAGCATCGGCCTCAGCGCGGCTCATGATGAAAATTCGACCCTTCGGTCTCCCAGAAGTAGCTGGTGTAGAAGCTGTCTTCTTCTTATCAGGACATACATTAGACTTGTGTCCCGGTTTCTGACAAGTATAGCACACAATTGGCTTGTTGAAACAGCCAATACCGGGATGCATAGGCATCTTGCACCCAAAAACAGATACGACCCTTAAGATCGTTGTTGTTGCTCGGGACGAATGGACGGTTACTCTGAGTTGCTTGTCCACTCTGAAAATTCTTCCTCTTGTTTGAGTAAGAGGAGGAAAAGGAAGGTCGAGAAGTAGGATACAACGGTCTCTTACCATGAGCATTAGGAGCAACATACGATGTACGAGCCTCGTCGGCAATCTCGCGAATTGAACTCTCTGCCCATATAGCATCGTTGTAGATAGAGACAAAGGAAGTAGCACCCCTACTGATCTTGCCCTTCACCTGAGGAGAAAGTTTTCCCAGGTAAAAGAATGCCTTGTCTTCCTCCCTTTTAATAAGTCGAGTGGCATAATGAGCCAACTCGTTGAATTTGGTCGTGAACTCCTGAACTGAGAGACTTCCCTGTTTGAAGTCCATGAATTCCTTCAGTTTCTGCTGCCTCAATTCATCAGGGTAGAACCTCGTCTCTAATAGC
Source organism: Heliosperma pusillum (assembly GCA_022085475.1). NCBI lineage: Eukaryota > Viridiplantae > Streptophyta > Magnoliopsida > Caryophyllales > Caryophyllaceae > Heliosperma > Heliosperma pusillum. Next base: position 29,689 of record JAIUZE010003368.1, on the reverse strand, counting down.
TCACGGAAACGAGGCCAACCAAAACCAGGTTCCAACTTAGAAGTAGGGCCAGTAAGTGACCACCACTGATCAGCTTCCTTCACTAAGAAGTGGGAAGCAAGACGGACTTTATCCGTTTCAAGAACATCATATAAAGAAAAGTTCTTCTCCATTTCCCGTATCCATTCCGAAAGCTCGATGGAATCTACTTCACCACCATAGGTTTTGGCTTGGCTCCTAGACAGTTGTGAAGCAACCCATGTATAACTTCCGTGTCTCTCATGGTCGTGAGGAGGATTAGGAATAGGATTCGGCTGTTGATTTTGGTGATTTTGCTGATTCTGTATAATAAGAGTAAGAGCTTCTAGGATCGCGTTGTCAACTCTCGGAGGCATCTTGCAAAAGAAAACACAGATTAGTCCTTATCATTTAGCAAGCACAAAGAGACTACAACATAAATCCTAATCTACCCATCCTACCATTCTATCTCACAAGTTTATTATTTTATTAAGGTCAAGTTATTTATACTAGGGTACACCAACGTGCGTCGGGAGCGAAATGCTCTGATACCAACTGTGACACCCTCGAATTTGCGGAAAGATAAACAAGTAATTTAAATAAATAAAAGATGAGAATACGTTTTTAATGGTTCACTTTAGTGAAAATCGGTAAATTTTAAAACCGGAACCTACCATTAAATATATTCATCATAACAAAGGTGTCTTAAAGAAAAAGGTTCATAACAAAAAGGAAATAATATTATACATAAGAAGTATCTAAAACGGAAGACAAGTCTCCCTAATAAATACGGAAATAAAAGAGTGTATTAAATAATACAATCCTAAGAACCGAATATAGGTCTAAGGTAATACTTCACTCGCTAGCTCGTCAATGTACCCAAGCATGCATCACAAACCTGTCAACCGCATTAAATGTAAACACGGAAGCCACAGTCAGTGGGGAGTAACTTCGAGTTCTCCCAGCCACGAAATGTCGAGTTTAATAAAACATGAATAACATAAAAGAGATGTATATGGAAAATACAAAGCCTTAACATATACGATATGCTTTTCATGTTATGAAATACATAACTAACATATAACCTAGCATATGAAGGCTAAGCTACTCATGCAAGCTATCATGTGAATCAGTTAACAACCGGTAATCCAAACTCTATCAACCGTAGCCGGCTTGCATCTCACCTTCTACGATTCATAGAATCATCAAACATGAAAGCCCAATACGTCTAGAAACAGGCATAAGTTCTTAGCACAGTCAATAGTCGACTTCTGTAACTCGAGTCTATACCACAAGGTAGGATAAACATCCTAGTCCTAGACTGCGCAGACCTAGCGACAACAGCTAACCCATGCCCTGTCTCAATACCAAAAGTACAGTGAGAATCTCTACTAGGAGACCCCCTAAGCAGAGTTGGCTAGTACTTAAGCTGGCTCCATTCTCAAAGTGGAAGCAATTAGGCAGCCATGCCCCGGCTTGGTATCAAAATCCCAGGCCAGTGACACAAAAGCTATCAAGCTGTGAACTATATACTCGTTAAAGATAGTAAGGTCTATCAATGTCATGGTCCAAGGTACTCATTTAGAATTAGAATGGTCAACACGCCATATAATCATAATTCTCTATGAGTACTTAGTCAACACGCCATATATCATACAATTAAACAGGTCACGGGAAAAACTCCTATTAATGTGACTAATTGCGTATAAATCACATCAAATATCATATTGCCTCAATATCTATAAGGCTCATTATTTTCATTCATTAATCAAAAACCGATGAGACAAATCCCCGACCCGCTTCCCGCGACGGGGTCACAGGTCAAAACGGGGCTGTAGATCATAGTTGGACCAAAACCCGTTTGTCAACCGGCTAGAAAAGAGTCTTAGCCATTAGGCTTGAAACATAGAACAATCATATCATTTCATTGCTAGTTTATTCTAATTTCCAAACAAATGTGAATTCTTTAATTCTTAGAAACCCGCTGACTTAAGGGATATCCAATTAAACTACAATCTCATGCTTAATTGAGAACATGTGAGAAATACTAATATTATGAAAACAGTTTAATTAAATAAATGTAATTATTAAAAATTGTTCCACTTGCTAACTATTTACAAAACATGATATAATGATAACAATAAACTTAAAAACCGTCACAAACCCAAAGGAGGGCTCACGGGTCAGCCGGGCCTGGACCGGGCCGAGACTGAACCGGGCCTGGACTGGGCCCACGGGCCTGGTTTGGGCCTGTTTTGGTCAACCATTTCTAAAATCGTTTCTTAATATTTCTCACATGCTTAACATATTTAAAACCCGTCAAAATAACAACAAAACAATCAAGTATCGACACAATCCCAAAGGGCCAATTAACGGGCCAACCAAGACCGGGCAGCCGGGCCTGGACCGGGCCTGAACTGGGCCTGCCGGACCTGTTTCTCGGCCACCAGTCACGGCCACCACCAACAACAACCTAAAATTTATTTCTAACATGTTTTAATTAACAACCATCCAATTTAACAACCAATTCAACCATCATTCATACTAAAATTATGATTATGAACAAATCATCTAACATGTCAAAAACACTAAATATGTTAAAACTCATAAAACTTAATAATAATAACAACCTAGCATGTTACTACTTAAAACCGTAAATAACAAAAATATGTGACATTAATTCGTCGAGTAACTCGGTAATCGTTACCTTAGCTAGCACAAACCCAAATAGCACCAAAATAAGACCTAAAAACCCGTCTACTAATCTTCTTCTAAAATATACGAGTCACCAAACTCGTCTTCATAATCTTCTCCTATAAGAAATGACAAAAATAACATTATTAGTATTAAAACTTGATTTCAACAATTAAAGTGTTGAAAACGATTTTGTCGGAATTGAAAATGAAACGTACACGGAGATGAAGTGCGGAGAGGAGACTCTAGAAATATAATTTAGAACGGATTTGGCCAAGTAACGAAGGTTTTGTGACGATTTTGCTCAAGAACGATCAAGAACACGAAGAACAATTGTGATTATATTAAAGAAGGCATTAAGTAGATATTAAGTTGATTTAATGTAAAATAAAAAGATAATAAGTGAGTAAGAGGGGAGGTTGGACCGTGTAATATAGGGGATTAACGGGAGTCGGGTTTTGAACTTGTTGTTACGGGATTGACTCAGGTTTTATAAATATCTTAGATATTATGGTAAATATCTAGATATTATTAGATATTATGTTAGTTTAATCAAAAGAAATGAAAATATCTAATCCTAAGGGACAAGAGGGAGAGGCATGTGGAGGAGGAAGAAGTCGGTCCGGGTTTAAGCGATTTGTTGCGGAATTTAAGTTGACAGATCGATAAAGTTACAAATATCTTAGATATTTGTATTAGTTTAATCAAAAGTAATCAAAAGCCCTAAAATGAGGGAAAAAGGTGCCTTGGGGCGTGTGGCACATGTAGGAGTCGGGTTGTGGGTTTGTTTCGGGACTTAAGTTGACTCGGGAATAGTTAAATGAAGTTCGGGTTTAAACCGTATAACCTACTCTTTAATTCCAAATAAATTCAAAATAATTATATTAAATTATCATAAATTCAAATAAATCGTAATAAATTAAAATAAATTAAATTTATTACTTTTCAAATATAATTTCGGTCTTTCAAATTACGGGGTGTTACAAAGTGTTAATTTGATCATATAACAATTATATGACACAAATAAATGAATAATATGTACTTAACATTTTAAGTAATATTCTACCATTATATCAATATATAATGGGTCCCACAATGCTTAGTTAATTTATTTTACAACTCTTTGTAAATATAATTAACTAATTACCTCTATCTCAAAACCTCAACTAATTTAGTAATTTAACGATTAATTACTAAGTTAAATCTTATTTAATCGTATTAAAATAAGATATAAATTTATTAGTCAATTATCGCATAATTGAAAAATAAGTTTAATCGAATTTGAGTTCTTAACTCAATTTCTAATAATTAACTCTCGTACATATCGAATATATGTAATGTACTAATTAACTGTATCGTATACAAATAATTAGTTACTATTTTGATTTCATCCTTTAGGTGTGACCGAAAGGGATCAGTTGATCACCGCCGTCAAACGACAATAACGTCAAACTCTAGTCAGCCAACCGTTATTGATTTACGTTAATCAACTGACTAATCATATATATAGTCAATAAATATCCAAATTATATTCCTTAATAAGATTTATTATGTGGCGCACTATTGTGGAAGACACCTACTCCAACAAAAATTAACGTCTTTCTCGCTTTTCAATTTATCCGTCTTTCTCAAAGGTGAATTATATTCATCTTTTATTATCTAATTGTAGGTGGTGACCTCCAAGACCTCGACAAGGACTACTACCTGATAGAAGAGGACCTCGACGAGGAGTGAAGACGCGAAAAGATAACGGTGATGGTTACTCAATATCTTTACGTGTTTTAACATGTTTTCTATGTTAGTAATCGTATTTAGAATAGGATTAGTAATGATAGGAATTGTGTTGTTAATGATAGTTGTTGTTAGTTGATATTTGATAATGAGAATTGATGATTTATGATGATAATTGAAGTTTGTTAATATTCATAAGTGTTGAAGGGATGATTTTCGTGCATATTGACCCCAGCCGGCCGACCAGCAGCCGCTCAACTGACCGGTTAAGGTGTTGGCTGTATTTTATTTGTGTTACTTAAAATTTTGGGCATTAAATATGTCTCAGCCGGCGGACTGGCAGTCGGTCAGCCGATTGGCTGAGACACCTCCTATGTTTTCTGCAGTGATATTGTAGGGGTGTGTAAGGATTTGGACCTTTGACTCTTAACTAGCACAGGATATGAATGCCACTCAACTCCCACAGCTTAACACATGGAATTAAACAATAAGCTGGACTGACTAAGACTCCTTACCACAGCCAAGCACAGGTAAGCAAACTTGAGCCAAAAAACAAGAAAACACCCCACAGTCTAAGCACAGGGATATTCAACTTGCCACAGACTTAGATCAACAACCACAGCCTAGCACAGGATGTTACCGGGCCTGACCTTCAACTAAGACAAGCACAAGTAGAAAGGATTTTAGAAATGAGAACAATTCTCAGATGTTTTTCATTCAAATTCAACTGCCTTGTACAAAAGAGCATGGGTCCTTATATAGGCCTCAATGCTTGATCTGATACAACCCTAGAATATCATATAAGGGCAAAGATTAACTGCTAAAAGATAACAAAATACTGGCTACAAATACAGAGTGACAATACAAAGAAAAACAGACAAAATGCAGACATTTGATAGTGACATGCTCCAGGTTGTGTTTGTTGCTTGGTGTTAGCTTGAAACTTGTGGACGAGGCTCATCAATGCTCCTTGACCTTCTTCTGCAGTATTCCTAATAGTAGGGAAGACAAGGAAAGACATTTGGAGATAGTCTTTTAGCGTTTAGCTAGAAATAGAAAGATTGCTTTATGCTTTATGCCTTTTGGGTAGGCTGTTTTGATTTGAATTTTTAGAGTAGTTGTGTTGTGTTTTTAAACTGGTTCCCCAGGACTTTTTTGGACCTAGGTGGGTAAGGTTTTAGCTAGGCTTGGTGGCAGCTGGTGGTTCAAAGTGTGGTGGTAGTTATGCCTTCCCCAATTGGCTCATGTAGGCTGTTTTTGTGATTTTGTGACTGGGTGTTGGTGGGCTTGTCTTTGGCTTGCTTGGCTCGTGTCTTGGCTCGTGTCCTGGCTATCATGGACCCTTATTTTGACAGTGTCTTGGCTAGCATTCTTCAGCTTGAAGCTCCCCCTTTTGTTACCCATCCCTTGCCCCCAGATTGACCCCTGGATACCCATGTAGACCTCCCCTTGGCTACCAATGCTCACCCCTTGATCCCCTTTAGTTTGTCCCTTGTCCCCATTGTTGAATTCTGCGATGCCCTGTACCTCAGCTCCTGCTGCATCCTCCCCTGGTTGAACTGGGCTTGTCCTCAAGCCTGTGGCCTCCTCATCTTCAGAATCCCCATAGTATGGACTGAGATCCCCCACATTGAAAGTGCCATGAACCCCATAGTCTCCTGGTAGATCAACATTATATGCATTAGGACCAACACTCTCTATGATCTCAAATGGACCATTAGCTCTAGGCATGAACTCCTTCTTGGACTTAGAAGCCTTGGACTGTTTCTTGTACCTCTCATTTGCACTTTCTATTTGCTTTCTGACTGCCTCATGAAGCTTCACCATTTGATCAACCCTCCTCTTTGCATCAAAGTTCACCTCCTCCCTTGGAATGTTAGCTAACTTCAGTGGCATGAGTGGATTAATCCCATAGACAACCTCAAATGGGTTATGACCTGTTGCAGATGAGGGTGCTCTGTTGAAAGCAAACTCAGCATGAGCTACCTTCAAGTCCCAATCCTTCAAAGATTTGCTGACCAGACATCTCAAGATCCTCCCTAGAGTCTTGTTTGTGACCTCAGTTTGGCCGTCAGTCTGAGGGTGGTGAGAAGTACTGAACAAAAGCCTTGTCTTCAAGAGCCTCCATAGTGTTTTCCATAAGTAACTCATGAACTTGACATCCGTGTCTGAGACTATTGACTTGGGAACCCCATGCAGCCTCACAATCTCCTTCAAATACAACTCAGCAACACTTGCAGCATCCTCAGTCTTCTTGCAAGCCACAAAGTGAGCCATCTTGCTAAACCTGTCAACAACAACCTTTACAGAATCCTTACCCCTTTGTGTTCTGGGTAATGCAACAATAAAGTCCATGCTCACATCCTCCCAAGATTTGTTTGGTACTGGTAGTGGAGTGTAAGGTCCAGTCTGGAAAGAACTCTTGGCTTGTTGGCATGTTGAGCTCCTCCTGAGGACAACCTGAACATCCCCTATCATCCTTGGCCAATAGAACTGGTCCTGCAGTATGTCAACTGTTTTCTGAACTCCAAAGTGCCCCCCTAGGCCTCCTGAGTGCACTTCCCTGATGAGTAGATCCCTGTAAGAACCCCTTGGAATGCATAGCTTGTTTCCTTGGAATAGGAACCCTTCCTGCAGCATATACTTGCTTCCTTGAGCCCTCCCCTTTTCAGTCTGTGTGATCCATTCTTCAGCAAAGTCAGGGTCCTCCTTATACAGTTTCTTCAGAAATTGAAACCCCAACACCCTTTGCTCCATGAATGCTATTAGGGAATGCCTCCTTGATAGGGCATCTGCCACAACATTCTGCTTCCCCTCCTTATACTTACTAGAGAATGTAAAGGATTGTAGGAACTCCACCCACTTGGCATGCCTGTTATTTAGCTTGTGCTGGCCACTGATGTATTTCAATGCCTCATGATCTGAGTGCAGAACAAAAGGCTTTGGCTTCAAGTAGTGCCCCCAATGCATGAGTGCCCTGATGATGACATAGAATTCCTTATCATAAGTAGAGTACTTGAGCTTGGCCCCATTCAGTTTTTCATTGAAATAAGCAACTGGCTTTTGTCCTTGGATCAACACTGCCCCAATGCCAACCCCACTAGCATCACACTCTACCTCAAACAGCTGATCAAAGTTAGGTAGTTTAAGGATTGGAGTCTCACACATCAACCTCTTAATCCTCTCAAAGGACTGTTGGGCCTCCTCAGTCCATTGGAACTCCCCTTTCTTCAAGCATTCAGTGATGGGTGCTACAACTGAGCTGAAATGCTTGATGAATCTCCTGTAAAATGAAGCCAACCCATGGAACCCTCTTACCTCAGTGATGGTTTTAGGTGTAGGCCATGTTTGTATAGCTGCAACCTTCTCCTGATCAACTGATATACCTCTCCCTGACACAATGTATCCTAGAAATGCAACCTCCTCAACCATGGAGGTACACTTCTCTAGCTTTCTATACAGCTTCTGCTCTTTTAAGATCCCAAAGATTGTTTCAAGATGCCTGAGATGTTCCCCTCTGCTGCTGCTATACACTAGGATATCATCAAAGTAAACCACAGCAAACCTGCCCAAGCTAGGCCTCAGTACTTCTGTCATAAGTCTCATGAAGGTGCTTGTTGCATTGGACAGCCCAAAAGGCATCACAAGCCATTCATACAGACCATGTTTTGTTTTGAATACAGTCTTCCATTCATCCCCCTTCCTGAGCCTCACCTGATGGTAACCCTTCCTTAGATCAATCTTGGAAAAGATCTGAGCTCCACTAAGCTCATCAAGCATGTCATCTAACCTTGGAATGGGGAACCTATACTTGATTGTGATGTTGTTGATTGCTCTGCTGTCAGTGCACATTCTCCAGGTGCCATCCTTCTTAGGCACCAACAGGGCAGATACATCACAAGGGCTTAGGGACTCCCTCACAAACCCCTTGCTCACAAACCCCTTGCTCATAAGTTCCTCAATCTGCTTCTGCAACTCCTTAGTGGCAGTTGGGTCACTTCTGTAGGCTGGCCTGTTTGGCAGCACAGAACCTGGGACCTAATCAATGTGGTGCTCAATCCCTCTTAGAGGTGGTAGTCCATCTGGCAATTCTCTTGGAAAGACCTCTTTGTATCTCAAGATCAAAGGCTCAACCTCTGCTGGTAATGTGGAGCCTTCCCCTTGTGCAACTTCCGTAGATAGCAAGATGATCACAGGTTGTTCTTGCTTCATCTCCTTGATCATAGCTGCCTCTGATAAAAAAACACTCCATTGGCCTCCTCTGGCATATTGGGACTCCCATAATTCCTCTGGTTGGGTGGTAGAGGTGTCAAGGTTACCTTCTTTCCCTCATGCCTGAAGTTATAGGTGTTATCCCTTCCCTGATGAGTGGTGTTCCTATCAAACTCCCAAGGCCTCCCTAGTAGTAGGTGACAAGCATCTATTGGCACTACATCACACAACACCTCATCTTTATATTCCTTCTCAATAGAGAATGGGACCAGGCATTGCCTATCAACCCTCACCTCAGCCCCCTTGTTAAGCCATCTCAGTTTGTAGGGGTGTGGGTGCTCCTGAGTAACCAGACTTAGCTTGTTCACTAGGGTGATGGAAGCCACATTGGTACAACTCCCCCCATCAATGATCAAGTTGCATACCCTTTCTTGAATGGTGCATCTACTCCTGAATATCAAGGACCTTTGGTCATCCTCCAATGGGGTATGTTGGGAGTGCATGACCCTTCATAGGACCAAGTTATGGCCTGTGTCACGATGAGCCATGACCAAGTCCTGCATTGGTTGCTCCTCAGCTTTCACTACCTCCAACACCATACTGTCATCAACCTCATACTCAACCAATCCCTCCTGCTCCCACTCTTCTACCTCTACGCTTCCTGGAAATTTGACGAACAGTCCTTCCTAAAGTGGCCATAACCCTGGCACTGGAAACATCTGATCTTATTCTCAGTTGGGGGGGGGGGAGTGGATTAGGCTTAGAGTTCAAAACTCCCTTCCCTTTGTCTGTGGTTGATTGGGTGGCTGTCTTATGGGTCTCTCCCATCCTAATACCACTGTAAGGCTTGTATGCAGGTCTAGTAACAGGTTTAGATATAGCTAGTTTGGTTTTCCCCATTTTCTCAACCCTCAAGGCTAGGTTGACAACATCATCATAGGACCACAAAGGTTGCATCCTGACTCTAGCAGCAATGCTCCTATCTAGACCCTCTAAGAATCTGGCAATCCTTTGTTCAGGTTTCTCATTGACCTCACACTGGAGACTCAATTGCTCAAAGTCCCTGAGGTATGCCTCTACAGACCTCTCTTCTTGTTTCAGTTTGGATAGTTTAATGAACAGATCTTGGGTGTAATCTTTAGTGACAAATTTACTCAGCATCTTTTTTTTCAGTTTTGACCAAGATCTAAGAGGTTCCTTACCTTCCCTAATCCTTTGGTGCTTTAAGTTATCAAACCATAGGGATGCATACCCTTTCAATCTTAGCACAACAACTTTAAAAGACTTAATATCAGAGTAACCCTTATATTCAAACACCTTTTCAACATCCCTAATCCATTCTAATAGATCATCAGGATTTAAACTACCAGAGAATTCAGGGATTTCTACCTTGAGATGTTTGTCAGTGTGATCTGGAATCTCCTCATAGGTTCTTTTGCTTTCACCTGAGTCTGACCCTTCTTCCTCCTGCAGGGGCTGTCCTCTTCCCATGCCCATGTGGCCACGGCCTCTGCCTCTGCCTCTGCCTCTAGGGGGTGGTCTTCCCCTCAGTGGGTGTGTGATGTTCTCCATGACAGTGTTCAAGGCAGCCAGCACTACATTGACAGTGCCTGCTAGTTGATCCACCTTGCCTTCAATACCTACAAGCCACTCTTCACTCATTGGGTTATTTTTTGTGTTTTTGTTGTAGTTAGGGTAATAATGGCCTCACAACCAAAGCTCTGATGCCAGTGTGGGAAATCGGTATTACCACAATACAATTATTATAGGATTATAACGAAAGTAATAATTTGATTATCGAGTCATAAACGAAAACAACAAAAGGAATAGAGATTTAGAAATCAACCTACGGTCCTAGCAATTGGCGTAAAGAACAGAGATATCAAGGTAGATATCCTCCTAATCGTTGCACCCAAGATTGTATGAGATATGCCCTTCTCCTTTGCTAGAAAGAGAACCAAAAGTTACTGTTAACCTTTGTTTTTTTGTTTTGTCAAAAGTTACTGTTAACTTCTGTCTTTTTGTGATGTGTGTCTGATAGATGGAGGCTCCAGTGAAAATGAATTAGGTTTAGAATTATAAACCCAATTCCTCTCTTTTCTCCTGCTTCTCACGGCTCATAGGGTTTTATATGGGGAGATTTTTGTCTCCTAAAAAATAACTACCCACTGACTAAAAACCGAGTGTATCTGGATACTTTCGTTTTTGGTCATTTTAGCTTCCAATATAATGTAATATATTATAATCGTCGTCTTACATGGACCGATATTATAATACATCATTAATTATAAATATCCGTATATTTATAATTTGCCAATTAATTATAACGGTTTATGTTTAATTAGCTCACATTATATACAACAATTAAATATAACATTTTATATTCAATTTACGAATTACAGTTAATTCGTCTCAGCTAACTTTATTTAATCATTACTAAATAATCGTCTCATCATCACATTGACTAACTTTTTAGTCAAAGACATTGACTAACCTTTTAGTCATATAATAGGGCATCAATATGATTATTTTCTCAAATAATCACATCTCTCAAACACATCTTTTAGGTGTGACTTTTAGGGACCAGTTGATCACCGCCATCTGTATGACAATAACGTCAAACTTATCTAGCAAGCCAACCGTTATTGATAAACGTTAATCAACTGATTATTATACAAAGTATACCCTGTAAACCTACAGATATTTATTTATGTTATTGCACTAACTGTGGCGGACACTGGCTCCAACAATCTCCCACTTGTCCGTACAAGTGTATGTGCGATAACCGATTCTCATATCCATTATAAATTTCTCCCACTCAATGTAAACCAATTTGAAAACTCCGTATTCACAAAGGTCGTAGTTTACAAGTGATCAGTATCAAGAGTGGTTTCCCCGACTAGAGAGTAACTTAACTGATAAACGAATCTTTATTCGAGCATGGCCATGCATTTTTGTTACAGCTCCTCGAGTGGCCCTGAGAAATAACATAACCTGATAAAGGTTGGATATTTTCTTCAACTCGAATCTTGCAGATACAAGCGCAGTATGAAATGACCCAGTAAAAATCTACTTAGCCTCCTGTTACGGTCAACCATGAGAAAGAAACCAAAGTCACCCAAAAACTGCCTTAATCTCAAGAGACAGTCGATAGTAAAAAGAATCGACTCTAGGAACACTATGGATGTCCTATCCACGACCTGGCACCTAATGTTCTGTAACATTTAGGACTCCATAACGTTGTCACAAAATTGTCCTGCGAGGTATCATTATAACTCGCATATGTGATCGATCAGTCAACTGTTTGACTTATGGCTCGTTGAACCCCCCATCAATCGACTGCACAGAATAATTGCCAGAGTTATCAGCTCATGTAGGCGATTACGGACCAAAACAAATATAATGTAATTCAGTTCACTTTGTGGTGTTCAATGTTGTCAGTACAACCCACATGAAAAACAAAATATAAAACAAAACGATATTCATATATAGTTTTTTAGGAAAAAGAGCAGGTGTCTAATCCATATAAAACCAACGATACGGGAGGGAGAGCGATGGGGACTCAGGAACACGTTTGATTCCCATGGAAATAACGTGCCCTTCATGCTTATCATATCTCAATGGTTTAGTGAGAGGATCTGCGACGTTATCATCCGTAGCAATCTTGTCTATCACTATCTCCCTTTGGGCCACGTAATCTCGGATCATGTGAGCCTTCCGTTGTACATGCCTAGACTTGTTGCTAGACTTAGGCTTCTTATCCTGGAAGATGGCACCACTATTATCACAATAGATGGTGATCGGGTCATCCGAACTAGGAACTACAGTTAGTCTCTGTAAGAACTGACGCATCCATATAGCTTCCTTCGCAGCCTCTGAAGCAGCATAGTACTCGGACTCAGTCGTAGAATCTGCTATAACACTTTGTTTGGAGCTTTTCCAGCTGACCGTAGCGCCATTAAAAGTAAAAACGAATCCAGACTGAGATTTCGAGTCATCTCGATCCGTTTGGAAGCTAGCATCTGCGTAACCGATTGCGCATAGCTCAGTGTCACCTCCATAAGTCAATACCCAATCCTTAGTCCTCCGTAGGTACTTAAGGATATTCTTAACAGCCATCCAGTGTGTTTCACCGGGATTGCCTTGGTATCGACTCGTCATACTCAATGCATATGCCACGTCTGGACGTGTGCATATCATGGCATACATGATCGATCCTATAGCTGATGCATAAGGAATCCGACTCATGCGCTCGACCTCTTCCGATGTCTTTGGTGCCTGAGATTTACTCAACTGCATCCCAGAGACCATGGGAAGGTTCCCCTTCTTGGAGTTGGTCATGCTGAACCTCTCAAGAATCTTATCTATATAAGACTCCTGACTGAGGGATAACGTCCGTCGTGATCTATCTCTATAGATACGGATCCCCAAAATTCTTTGTGCCTGGCCCAGATCTTTCATCTGGAAATGGTTCTTTAACCAAACCTTTACCGAAGTTAAGAGAGGTATGTCATTCCCAATCAAGAGTATGTCATCAACATACAATATTAGGAAGACAATCTTGCTCCCACTCGACTTGATATATAAGCATGGTTCCTCGACCGATCGAGTAAATCCATTCTCTTTTATCACCTGGTCGAAATGATGATTCCAACTCTGAGAAGCCTGCTTAAGTCCATAGATGGAACGCTTAAGCTTGCATACCTTCTTAGGATTTGTAGGATCAATGAAACCTTCAGGTTGTACCATGTATAACTCCTCCTCCAAATAACCGTTTAAGAAGGCGGTTTTCACGTCCATCTGCCAAATTTCAATGTCATGAAAAGCGGCAATCGCTAAGATAATTAGAATGGAACGCAGCATGACTACGGTTGCAAAAATTTCATCATAGTGCAATTCGTGCACTTGAGTGAAACCCTTTGCCACTAGTCGTGCCTTGTAGGTATCTGGTTGTCCTTCTACAGAATGCTTTATTTTGTAAAGCCATTTGCACTGAAGAGGCCGAACCTTATCAGGTAAGTCAACCAGATCCCATACGTCATTCTCATACATCGAGTCCATCTCGGATTGCATGGCGTCAAGCCATAGCTTAGAGTCAGAACAGGTCATGGCACCTTTATAGGTAGCGGGTTCGTTACTCTCTAGGACTAAAACGTCATCTCTCTCATTCTCCTTGACCATGCCAATGTATCTGTCTGGAGGAATAGAGTGTCTACCCCACCTCCTAGGTTCAAAGGAATATTAACCGGAGCCGATGATGAAGGAACATTTTCTTCCATTGGTTGCTCGGTTGTTGGTTCTTGAATCTCCGACAGATCGAAGGTTCCATTACTTGTCCTATTCTCGAGAAATTCTTTCTCTAAGAACGTCGCACTAGCCGCAACAAAAACTCGATGTTCGGTAGACGAGTAAAAGTAATGACCAAACATCCCTTTTGGATAACCAATAAAGTATGTCTTGACCGATCGTGGGCCGAGCTTATCGTCAGGTCTCCACTTGACATAAGCCTCGCAGCCCCAAACCCGAATAAAGGACAAGTTAGGGACCGTTCCCTTCCATAATTCATATGGAGTCTTGTCTACAGCTTTAGACGGACTTCGGTTAAGTATTAAAGCAGCTGACAAAAGAGCATAACCCCACAATGAGTCAGGTACAACCGTGTGACTCATCATGGATCGAACCATATCAAGTAATGTTCGATTTCTCCGTTCGGACACACCATTCAATTGTGGGGTTCCAGGTGGAGTTAACTGTAGTACTACACCACAGTCTTTAAGGTGTTGATCAAACTCATTCGAAAGATATTCGCCACCACGATCTGAACGTAGTGCTTTAATCTTTCTATCCAGCTGGTTTTCAACCTTATTCTGGAATTCCTTGAACTTGTCAAAGGACTCACTTTTATGCTTCATTAAGTAGACATATCCATATCTACTCAAAGCGTCCGTGAAAGTGATAAAATATCTATAGCCATCTCTAGCGTTGATTGACATAGGTCCACACACATCAGTATGTATGAGTCCTAATAGGTCAGCAGCGCGCATTCCAACACCTTTGAAGGAAATTCGAGTCATTTTGCCTATGAGACATGATTCACACGTGCCAAACGATTCATAGTCAAATGGGGAGATAGTCCCATTATCAATGAGCTTTTTCACGCGTTTTTCATTTATGTGTCCCATACGGCAATGCCATAGATAGGTTTGATCTTTGTCACCAACCTTTGCTTTCTTATTACTCACATGCATTATATCTGTGGGTTGATCTAAAACATATATTCCATTTATGGAAACAGCTTTACCATAAATCATATCGTTTAAAGAGAAAATACAGCTATTATCCTTTATTAAAAACGAAAACCGTCCTTATCAAGTACGGAAACAGAAATAATGTTTTTCGACAAACTGGGTACATAGTAACAATTATTCAGCAATAACTCAAAACCACTAGGGAGTTGGATTACATATGTTCCCACTGAAACGGCAGCAACTCTAGCTCCATTCCCCACTCGCATGTCCACATCACCCTTTGCGAGAGTTGTGATGCTTCTTAGGCCCTGCAAATGATTACACAGATGAGAACCACAACCAGTATCTAGTACCCAAGTTCCAAAACTTGCATGGTTAATCTCAATCATATGAATAAAAGATGACGTACCAACAGGAGTGACGCGGCCTGATTTTACGTCTTCAGCATACACGGGACAGTTCCGCCTCCAATGCCCAGTCTTGTGGCAATGGTGGCACTCCACGTATTCTTTGCTCTTTGTCTTGCCTTGTGAGCTACCGCTAGTCTCACCAGGCCCACTATTGACCTTTCCTGGCTTTTTGAACTTTGGCTTCCCTACAGCTAGGTCAGCTTGAGCCTTGCCCTTACCCCTACCCTTGTTGTTAATCATGAGAACGTCCTGTTTCACGCTCCCACTTAATTTCAGATCACTCTCGGTCTGTACGAGAAGTGAGTGGAGCTGATGAAGACTTTTCTTCATATCATTCATATAGTAATTTGCCCTGAAAAGGGCAAAACCATCATGAAGTGAATGAAGCAGTCGATCAATAATGATCGTCTAATCGATTTTGCAACCAAGAGCCTCCAGTTTCTCGACATTCTCGATCATAGCAAGAATGTGTGGGCTAACCGCTTGGCCCTTCTAGAGTTTCGCTTCAAAGAAGCGACAGGTATACTCATAGCTAACGATCCTCGGAGCTTTCGAGAACTCGTCTCCGAGGATCGTTAGAGAGAGTGGTGAAAATCTTGTTTGCACCCTGGGCTATGAATCGCCTCTGCAAATGGGATTCCATTGAAAAGATGAGTACGTTCTTTATCGCACCCGCCTCCATTACGAAATCACTATAAGCAAGTGATGCATTGGATCCTGCATTGGGGCCTGGGTTAGTCGGTAGTGGCTCAGTCAAGTACTTGAGCTTACCGTCAGCAATGGCAGCATTCCGTAATGCCGCCTCCCAGTCCGCAAAGTTTGACCCATCATTCTTCAGTCGCGTGGACTGATTCATGTTGTCCATAAAGATCTTTAGCCAGGACTAGCGAGCGAGTGTAGCACTTGGCATTGGGTCGTCTGTACGTCCAGCCATTTGTTATTTTAGCAGTTATATCTTTATATAACGGATTCAAGAAACTGTGAAAAGAAGAAAAATTATGATAAGTTTCATCGTTTTAAAAATAAGTCTTAATGCAAAAACTGTTTAATGCGATGACTCAAGCATTTATACAATTGACCTCCCTCAAGAATTATATAAATGATCCCAAGACTCAATTTCTGTAAATTGGTAAGCCAACCTTTTGGCTAATTCTACCTTTAGAATTCTCGGTCGATAAATTTCTGTAAATTCTATCTTATAGTCCATTATAATCCCGAGATATTACTCGTACTATAATGTTGAGATAAAATAGGTCAACACTCACTACTTACCCAACGTAGAAGGGGTCATATTATGACGTCCGACGAAGAAGGGGTTCATAGAAGTTTTTCCTATAAAGACTAATCTCAATTTTCATTTTAGAGGAAGATCCCATCATCTTAAATTTAATTCATTTTAAGTGAACAAATTTCTAGCATTTCGTGAATGATTTAGACTAAGGTGATGGCCCTATGAACGAGTGACATCTGTATGTCTAAGATGAAAATTCAAACTATATGAAACATTTTTCATGCATTTTAGGTGGTTTGGTTTAGGCGGAATATGATGCAGTTATTTAACATGTGAATGAAAAACAAAAGAACGAAAAAATACGTAAACTATTACAACGGTCCTAGTGTGGCCTATCTACCAAAATGAACAGAAAATACAAGTTTGGAATCCATCCTAATGGACCCGAGAAGCTTGACTTTGTCTCATCTTGGTCCATGTAGCGGGAGTGAGCATCCGATCTCCATCTTTAGTCTTCTTAAATTACATTTGCAAAATTACAAAATAAACCTATTTACATTCTAATTCCAAAAACATAATTAAAAGAAATAAAAGGAGATTCGAGATCTCATAAATACATCCAAACCATGTTTCCATCATTACGAAAACATGATTAACTAAGGCCACACTAGGTTTTACATTTTTCAACCAATTGCAAAAAAACGTAAATCAAACCATTCATTCATTCATTCATTCGACAAAAATAAAATGCATCAACTATATAAATTAATACTACAAAACATAATTCATTAATTATGTTGATTAATTATCCAAACCACCATTAAAACCGATCAAAATTATGTGACAATTCCTTAATTGCCCACCACAATTTTAATCTTTCATAATCCCTTTTTATTTTAAACCTTTTTAAAATAATCGGGTATCATTATTGTGAACCTTTTCACAATAACAAACAAACATTATCTTTATAATGTCAAAAAAAAAAACAAACAAATTTTTTTTTCCCTGATCACTGTTCACGCGAACAGTATCAGTCCCTGAAATTTTTTTATTTTTTTTATTTTTCACGGTTTAGCAAAAACCGAAACAAATAACATTAAAAAAAATAAAAAAAATTACTGCTCACAGCAATAAAAAAACTGAAATATTTTTTTTTTTTTTTTTTTTAAAATTGAACAGTAGCAGTACGTACAAAAAAAAAAAAAATTCGGTGTTGTCAATATTGCTAGATCGGTACAAAATTCAATATCTAATCGTTATTAAATATTGATTCAAACTAGATTATTCAATTTAACCTTTTAAAATGAACATCTAAATCATGATTAAATCGATTATCCATATATTCATTTAATCACAATCGCTTTGAACATCATTAAAATTGAATCATTATACAAAAATTATCAATTTAAAACAACGAGTCCGAAAACAATAGCAACAACAAAATCAAAACAATTCCATCTTATTTTAATTTAATCCTTATCAAATTAAAACAAGTACAAATTTATTATATTGAATTTTAACCTTTTAAAATAACAATATCAATAAATCAACAATGGAAAAACAAGACCTAAAAAAAAAACCAAATTACACGGCAAAAAAAAATCAGCCGTGACACAAATTTTTTTTTTCGGTATAAAATTTTATTTCTCAAATTTATAATTCATAAAATGAAAAACATATAATATAATTTTGTAGCCTAATGCTCTGATACCACTTGTGGGAAATAACTGTTTACATCCCCTTAAAATTTAGGATTATAACAAAATTATAGAATATGAATTGCGAGTCATAAATATGAAAACGATATAAAATATAGAGAAACGAATTGAACCTTTGGTCCTAGCAAAATTCGGCCTAAGAACAGATATCAAAGCAGATATCCTCCTAATCGTCTCACCCAAGATTGATCGAGAAATGCCCTTCTCCTTTGCTAGAAAGATGATTAAAAGTTACTGTTAACTTTTAGAGTTTTTGTGTTTTTGTGTGATGGAGGCACAAGTGAGTGTAGAAATTAGGTTAGAACTTTTCTCCTCCTCCCTTTCCTATCTCACGGCACTCCTAGGTCTTATATGAGGAGATTTAGTCTCCTCAAATAACTACCCATTGACCGGAAAAACCGAGTGTATCTGGACACTTTGTTTCGGTCATTTTAGCTTCCAATATAATGTAATATATTATAATCGTCGTTTGTCAAGAACCGACATTATAATACATCATTAATTATAAATATCCGTATATTTATAATTTGCCAATTAATTATAACGTTTTATGTTTAATTAGCTTACATTATATACAACAATTAAATATAACATTTTATATTCAATTTACGAATTACAGTTAATTCGTCTCAGCTAATATTATTTAATCGTTATTAAATAATCGTCTCATCATCACATTGACTAACATTTTAGTCAAATACACTGACTAACCTTTTAGTCATATAATAGGGCATCAATATGATTATTTTCTCAAATAATCACATCTCTCAAACACATCCTCTAGGTGTGACTTTTAGGGACCAGTTGATCACCGCCATCTGTATGACAATAACGTCAAACTTATCTAGCAAGCCAACCGTTATTGATAAACGTTAATCAACTGATTACAATACAAAGTATACCCTGTGAACCTATAGAGATTTATTTATGTTATTGCACTAACTGTGGAGGACACTGGCTCCAACACTATACTAGTTATAAAACAATAGAGTAGTTGTATTATCAGTATGTTGCAATTAGTCACCCAATCATAGAGGTGCAGACGTGCATGGGGTTTGTTCTCTATTCATAACCGGAGTAATTTCTCAATCTCTTCATCATATATTTATGTCTTTATTCATAATTCATCCTTATCATTTTTTTTGTCATTTTTCAATGTCTATTTAGAAGACTCTTATAAGACAACTCAAGTATCATCTTCTATATCCGGTAAATGTAATTGTTAAAAGTAAAGAGCTTAGTAATTGTCTCAAAATTCATACCTAAACTGCGTAATACTCCGTATAACCGAGGCGAAGTATATATTTAATTTATGTTAAGGATGTATACAATTAGAGTTATGGCTGTTAATCCTCTCAACATGCTCACAAGTCTCAAACTAATTGAGCACTGAGAAACAATTGGCGGAGTAAAATTTCTCTTTTAAAAATCACCAAGTCTTAAACTTGCGACACGTCGCCTCATCACAAATGAGAATTTGTGATGAGTTTTAGTAAAGTCTAAAAGGCTCCATCGATATATAATTTCTTATGGTCCAACCCAATTAGATGGGTGGTACCGTGGTAATTCGTAAGTTAGGATCATCTCCATTTTCTTAATATATTTGAGGGTCTATCCCCCCTTACAAAACGATTTTATAATTAGTGTTTGATTCCATTTTTTTGCCTTTATTTTTCATGACAAAATCCGGACCTTTGAATTGTGCAAGATGAAATTTGTACCCTTTTAGAAAATCGACCCTCCATTTATTTCAAGAAGTGGATAGGATCCTAATTGAATTGGTAATTCCTTAGCCATTTGATGTATCTGTAATGGACAAACAAACACCCATATCAATAATTGAAACAGGAGTAAACAAACTCAAATATGGACACATTATGCGGCTAAATGGCTCAATAGAAACGTGATATATAGATTATATTGTGCAACCTTGTGCTCAATTATCTTAATATATAGTAAAGTTATCTACATAAAAAATGCACAGTAAAAATTCAATCAATTGTTGTCATCAACTATCAACTATTTCAACACATCATTGAAATATTCACTAATTATTATTTTTATCTACAAAGAACTATACAAAAATCAGTAAAAGAATGCAGAAGAAGAAAACCTGTGGATTTTATGCTATCTTACAGAAGAGATTTCTTCAAATTAACATCCTTCCATCTCAGGGGCGGACGCAGGAATTTCCCCTATGGGGCACAATTTTTTTATTTTCGAGTTACAATAACGAAGTTACCCCTTACCACGGGAACATCTTTTAGCTCGATTTAATCTTATTCTATGGATTTTAATGGCCTAATCTCAGTAAAACAAGGCAATATTTTGAAAATGTGGGCGCAATAATCTTTAAGATTTTCATAATTCCATTGTGAATTTTGCGGCCCATTTTCAAAATCATACATGCAATATATGCTAGTTAAACTTTTGAAAAAAAAAAAATTTAACTATGGTAATCAAACCAACAATCTTATAGTTAAATTATTGTACAAATTCGAATAAACATTAACAACACACTCATATTTTGAAAAAATTCAGAAAGTAAGAAATAAGTAAAAAAATGTCTTAAAAATTACATATGATGAACAGTTAATTTTGGTTTATTAGCATTTTTAGGTATTCAAATACACAAATATAAGATTTGTTAAAGTGGTCACATGCTAAAGTTTTGTACAAATGGTCGGGGGTTCAAATCCCACCAACATTATAAAATTATTAAAATTTTAAACAACCGAAAAAATGAGTGCAGCAGGGCATGAACACAGGTCGCTATAAAGGTTGAACTTAGACTTACCAACTTAGCCACATTGTATTAGCCACATTGTATTGATGCTATTAACGCCAATCTTTATTACTAAAGACAAATTACCAGAAATCCATGGTGGGCACGTGCCCCCCTTGCCCCCCTAAATCCGCTTATGTTCCATCTATTTTAAGTTGAATAAATATGAAGGAAGCCATGTGAAGAAGAACTCTTCTCGCGAATTTTATGCGAGGATACATGAGAAAGATAAATATTTTGCAATCAAAAGAGTAGGAATTTATTTAATTCCATACAAGGTATTATTTAGGCAAACTATGCAGAATATGGGAAAGATCAGAGAAAAGAAGGAGGGGAATCATGGAGATGACGGCATTGTATAAACCAATGTGAAAATGTGGTTTTAGGGTTGTAGGTACATGGGCGGGAATTTTTTTTATGAGAAATAGCCACGTGTATAGAGTGACGTCATAGCGGTTCTTGTTTTATAGTTTTAGTATAGATCAATCCTCCAATAATCGGGTGGAATTCCTTCTTATAAACTCAGAGATCGTCCAATCCTCCAACAATGAGGTGAACTTTCTTTATTATGGTTTTTGCTTTACAACTTTTTTTTTTTATTTACTGTATTCCTGGGGTTTGCGGATTTCACTTCTACTTTGCTTGTGATTTGTTCTCCATACGGCGGTGATGATGGTGATGGTGTATGCCTTCAAATGGGCTTGCATAATTTCTTCACTTATTAACTAGAGTTAGGTTAGTTTCCTTTTTTTGTCGCTTAAAGTTGGGTATGTTATATGCAGTACATTCATAATCGTCATTTTTGTTTTGCGTTTTTCCGTTAACGTCTTCTCAATTTTTTGCTTATTATTTTGATATGTGTTTTCTAGGCTGGTGCCTTACTGATTTCACGAATTTGGTTGCCAAAGGATGGTGCCTTACTGATTTCACGAATTTGGTTGCCAAAAGCTGACTTTTGCAGTATATGAGGAACCTCCCTTCTATTTACTCAATAAATTAAATGCTACAGTTAGGCTAAGTAATGATTGTCCTTGGACTTCTGAGTTGGTTTTTTTTTCCAAACAAACAGACATTATTATAATGAGTAATTTTTTACACAAGTGAAAATTGGGACTATGTCAAAAAAAAAAACTTGAATTAAATTGAATAGTGCACGCATATTGTTGTCAAAGGTAATTTCTTTGTGCCATTACCCAGAATGATTAGTAGTCTTGATTTCGCTTTATTTATGCGATAATGTTTTCTAATTTCTTGCCTAGCTTCTTACATACATGGCGTTTACTTAATCTAATGCTAATCTAATGCTAATTTCATCGGTCCTAATTTCACCAATCGTTTCTTATGTACAACTAATTTTTCCCTCCCTTTAGTTTTTTGGTAATAACTGTATTCCTGGGGTTTTGGATTGCTGATTGGAGCAGCGGGTTGCGATTGTTCCGTGTGGCGGGGTGAGCGCTTGCTCTTAGATCTCATTAGAGCTCTGCTTAAAAGTATTTTCTTTGTGTTATTACGCAGTATGATTATCGGTTTTGATTTGGCTTCCTTTTGTATAGGTTGAGCCTTTTCTAATTAACGTTTTTTTATTCTTGCTGTATTCCTGGGGTTTGGGGTTTGCTGCTCCACCTGCAAAATTTGATATTATCACCTCTAATCGGAGCTCTGCTCAAAGGTCATTTCTCCTTGTTATTAGCTAGTATGATTGTTGCACTTGAATTCGTTATATTTATACGATGCAGTTTGTTGCTTACTACTGCTTTTCTCACTGCTGCATGCTTTCTATGTAACCTGCTGCTTTTTATGATGAACTTTATTTTGATTATTCTTGTATTCCTGGTGTTTGGGGTGTAGATTGGGTCACATGTTCATTGATTACCGCCCAAGCTCTTGGTCATTGCTCTTGTATGTTCTCCAGATCGTGCTTTTGAATTGCTGTTTTACTCCGCTTTGCCCTGTGTGCTGCGCTTTTATGTTTGCTTGCTTCGTTAGTGAGATTGTTTTTTTTTTGTCTTCCAGTGGTTTGGCCTGGCCAGCAGGGTGAGTTATTGAGCTTGGAACATGAGTTAGTTGATTCTTAATCAGAGCTACATCATAGTAGGTTGTATTGTATTCATGTGGCTGCGTAGTAGTCCTCTGGAGTGCTTCAAACTACCACTTCATTGTGAACAGTAGAGATAGGGTTCTTTTAGGTATCTACAAATGTTAGCTAAACTACTTTTGGATCTACAAATGAGATGGTTATGCATATTTAGTTATCTACTCCTTAACAAGTCACTTGCCTCTATCATTTTCCACCCCTCACATGTTGTAGTTCATGTACCTCTAGAGTGATAATTTCGGCCTAGACTCTACGTACGCAGTTTTGCTTTCATCAATTGTAATTTTGGTCTCCTTTTTTGCAGTGTCACAGTCATTTTTTTTTAATTTTTATGGCGGCAGAAATCCATTACAGTCACCTACCAATATACAGGTTGAGTGCGAAATTAATGTGATATATTGAACTTCTGAGCTAATGCGGCCGCTTCATTTGCTGTTTGATGCAGATCTTAGCCTCTGAGCTGTTGCGGCTGGTTTACAGTCGGTGTTTTTGTGTTTGGCCGCTGCTTTTTATGATCCCTTCGGCTTTACTCAGGACATGGTACGCTATGATTTTACCTTAGACGTTCCACAGCAGCCTTGATATACCATCTGGGGTTTGGCTTGCTTTGATTCTTACTTTTAAATAGGTTTTTAGATTGCCGTTGAATTGGTGCATTGGAGATATTGATAATCATATGGGTTTTGTTAATGTGGTGATATGACGAGCTGAATTTCTGATGCTATTGCTTGATCTATCATGTTGTGCGCTTGTATTTAGTGGTGAGATTGCATCGAAACTCCCAGTATTGAGATGGTTCTGTGACACAAAGATAATAATTAGAATTTGATTTTGCATATCTCCCATCTAGCTGCATTGCCGTTATTGTCTTCTCACTGTTAACTATTAGTCTTTTACTTAGCTAGCTTTTACTAGCGCCTCTTGTATTAGGCGTATCACATGTGAGATCACTCTAATCCTTGTGTGTTACTCATGGGAGGCAAGTTCATCGTGTCTACAGGGTGTGACAAGTTATAGAATTAGTCACATGTGTGCGACCAGCTCAATCCTTGTATGAACCATTATTCTATTACGTAGTAGGTTGTGACAAGTTTTCATGTTCAATAGATTTAGCTAGAAATTTAGTTATGTCTGCTCACTTTTAGGGGCTGCATATTTTAATAGCCGCATCTTCACACAGAGGTAATACTCGATCTTTGTTTTGATATTTTTCTCCTTTTAAGTTTGCTGATGGTGATTGATGTTTTCTTAGTGGTTGTTATATTGTTAGTAGCGGTTGCATGGTTCTACAAACAGACGATGGTTGTTCGCCCTGCGCATTGAGTGCTTGCGATTACTGTATTGAAGTTCATCTTACACTTCGAGTGCTTACAATTGCTTATATTGTGATGTTGCTAATAACTCTTATGTATTTGTTTTGCCAGTGAATTTCAACTTGAACTTAAAAGCTAGAGTTGCGTTAGTGAGCCAACGCCAAAATCATGGTGCGTTCTTTTAATCTTGATAAATAAATGTTATCATATATGCATTAGAAGTGAGATTTGATCTCTTTTTTCTATTTGGCTGCAGTATATCTTCCCTTTTTATTGCTCTCGGTTGCTTCTTGCTACCTGTCATTTTGTCTCAGTATGTTTACCATTGATTTGGCTTTATTTTATTTGGTGGTGGTTTAATTTAATAGATTTTATTCACTTTAATTTGGCGCTGGTTTCTAAATGATTTGATAGTGATTTTAAAATAATTTTGTGCTTTATTTGAGTGGCCTTTTAAAATCTGGTTCGCTTAACTTTTGTGGCAGATCCTTACCCTTATAAAAAGAAACACTCCGTAGACCTGCATCTTACCAATAGAGCCCTTTTAAGCTCCTTCCCACCCTTGATTTCCCAATTTCAATACACGCCTTCCGTTTCATTCTTTTGCAACCTCCTGTAAGTCATTCTATGTGTCACGCTCAACCACTCATTTCCGTCTCTTTCCTCATTTCTCGCTCCTCACCAGCTCATCGACCTCTTATTACGTCTCTAATTGTTAATTTTTTTTAATCTTTTTTCTTTATCGAGTCCCCGTTCTTTATTGGGTTTTACTTATTTCTTGTTAAGGTATTCAGTTGATCTCCACCATTTGCTTTTCGCCCTTAAATTGTCATCTTCTTGATTAGTATGCAAATCTCGTCTGTTTCAGACCTTGAGTTTAATTTATTTGTTCCAAATTTTCAATTGATCAATATATTATTATTCTTATTTTCTTTATGTACGGTTTGATTGTTGGATCTCCGCCAGCTATCTTATAGTTTGGTTTTCGATATCTGTGTTTTTAGTTTGGTGGGAGTTCAGCTATGGGCCAGGCACTGTTTGTTCGGCAACTGACGGTAATCTGTCTTACTTAGATGGGTTTTACTATTATATGTCTCATTGGTCTGTTGTTGCGTGTAATTAGTGTTATATGCAGTTTATCCTACAGAGTTAAATAAGATCATAGTCTACTTCTAAGTGATGTAAAAAAGTTCACACAAACTTAGAAATCAGCTAAGAGCACGTGGAGTCAGAGTTATGTGCCTTCAACCTGCACAGTTATATAATATTGCATACTATGGGTTTCATTGATATTATGCGCTACCCAGTGGCGCAAATGAACCTATTATAAAAGTGCTTTGGACTTAAAGTTCAGACACACTCTTTGGTTTGCCCACCAATAGACATGTAGTCTCATACAAAAGGCCCCACAGAAAATTATTTGGGAATATGGTTCATGATTTAAATCAGGCCAAACTACCTTTAGTGTTTTCGTGATTTGTTTTTGCTCCTGGCATGCCCGTGCAAGCGATAAAGGGTTATCTCATGACTGCTTTTTGCAATGATGTTAACTAGAAACCCTTTAATGCATGTGAGATTGCACATATGCTTCTGGTATTGTGCCCATGGCATTGTGGCCACCCTACTCATTGTAAACTAGGCTTCAGGCGGAGGACAAGACTACAGTTTTGTTGGTTGATTTTTGCGCATTAAGTCGGTTGCTTAAGGTATAGTCATATTACATAGAAAAATTAAAAATAGCTGATGTATCTAGGCTTGGGGCGTGCTTAGACCGGCACAACTCTATAGGAATTAATCTAGCCTTTTTGAGACGGCGGGGGGAGTTTTTTGTTTGAAGCAGTAGAGTCTAGGGAAGGTTGTACTAATTAGCACTTTGATCAAACTTAATAGCATCGGAAAAAAAAGTCGTCCCTTCGAACCTACATACCACGGAACCGCTTGCATGCAGCCTATGTTCTTTAGAAAACGTCCTCAAATCATCGTTAATATGTCATAGCTTCTCTCGCGCCTCACAATTGGACATACCAGATGCCATTTTTTAATCAAGGAACATGACATACTTTACGTCTCCTTGTAGATGCTCACCGAGTTACCGTTAACTACCAGTATCGTGCATATCAAAGATGGTTGGTGATCATTTTGTGAGGACCATAGTTTGAACGATACTGGTTTATTGGACTATACGTAGGGGAGTTTGATTTTAGATGTTGTCACGTTTGAACCTTGTGTTTCTTGGCACAAATCCCCTTTAGTCACAACTGTTTGCAATGGAATACTTGGCATGCACCATAGAGGCTAGATTGTTGTGTCGAGCATGTGGCGCTTGGGGTCGCCTTAAGCTTAGATGTATTTTTGGCTATTTTTACTTATTTATGTGATATTTCAATAACAGGGTGTCTAGGTTCTACCAGAGGGAGCATGGCACATGTGCCTGCATACGAAAGCTTCCATGATAGATTGTGATTCTGTGTGTCAGCCAGTGGTAGTTAACAGTGACTCGGTGAGCCGTCCTACTTAGTTAGGTTATACTGTTATAGGTTTCATTTGTTTGTGTTGGGCATCATTAGTGTATAGTGAACTCTTGCCTATTTAAATGTGTTTACATCCGTAAGTCGTCCTAGCTCCTAACTTCTCTATTTTTTAAATTGGGTAAGTGCTTCTTGGATCACAGCCTTAATTGGTCGGCCTTGTGTGTGTGGGAGATTATTGGGGTTTTCCCTTCATATCTCCTCACTCTGAATTTTTATGTGTTCTTATATGATTAATTACTGCTTCGGGTACAGGTTGCGTTGGTCTTTCGCGGTGTGGGTCAAGTTATTGAGTTTTCCCCTATGATATAATTAATGGCTAGTGTTGTTTCCGTATTGTATTTGTTGTGGTTACCTTACAATTGACCTATTAATGATACCACCATTGAAATTAAAATTAACTTCAAAGAGTTTGTGCGGCATAATTGAGCTGTTGAATTTTCCGCTCTGATATATTAAGTTTTCACTTTTAGTATAGTTTTGTAGGGTTGTTGAGTTTTACCCTCTAATGTGTTAATGATCCCGCCATTGTTGAGTTTGTAGCCTTTAAACTCGTCGTTCAACTGGAACTCCAAACAATCCTACTGTGCTTGCGAACAAGGTGTTTGATGATGTATTTTGAAGATGGTGCTTTTAATTTGTGGCTGTTTTTGTGGGCTTTATTTGCAGTTTCTTTGTCTGTAATGTGCTTACATTAGTTGTGTGTATTTTTATTCCCGATATATGTTCAAAGCTTTCTGGGCACATTGGTCTGACCCGTTGTTATGGAATGGTCATGTTTGTCGAGGTTTCTAGATGATGTTTCCCTTCAATACTCTAATCTTCAACCTTTAGACGTACCTTCTTTGTTTTGGATGTATACTATTAGAGATAAGGCGGCACTGCATGACCAAAATAAAGTTTTTATGTTGTTATTGCTGGTCACTCATCCCTATACCGACATGCATATTTCAGGATCAATTTCCAGGTTGCGGTGGTGCCGGGTGTTTCTCCTGTCTTTCGATAACGGCATAAATTCAAATACATTTAGTCATTTTAGTGTCTTCTATTCTTTTGTTTCCGCAGAAACAAAAGCTTGTTTAATGTACTATTTAATGGGGCTGTCGAGATTACTCTTTTATCTGACGAGTTTTGTTACTGTTGCTGTCGATCAGTTTTGTTAACGAATTTCTATGCCTTCCGTGTCTTATGGGCTACTGCCTTCCAGCTTGCACGTGTTCGTATTCAAAACACTGTTCCATATCTTTGGAATGTGCAGCTCTTCTGAACTTTTAGCCTCTAGCAATAAGGCGGATAGAGTTTGAGGCACACATAATTTTTTTGATTTATCGTTTTCCATCTCAATGGTCTTGTAATATAAGAGTAGATACGAGCATATATTTAGTATACGAGGCAATAACATATATATGACAACTATATTTTCTAGACAGTCCGCCAACTTTATATTAGTATAAGTAGGTTTTGGTTTTGCTTATATCAAACGTGTATAGCACACTACATAAGGAACATTCCTATAAAGTTGTGAGATGTCCTGAACTAATGGATTAGTACTTGTCTTGGGCGTCAAATATGTATGTTGTAGGCTTAATGGTCTTGGGCCAAGCTGATGGAATGTTACATTTACAAATCTGAGCTTGTTGCACCAAATTTAGCGAGATTGTGAATATTTTTTTTTGGCAATGTATGATATATTATTGAGCTTCAATATGTGGTTGTTGCCCATTTTCTTGTCATTTATATTATTCTTTTTTTAGTGGGTGCACTTTTGCGTTGGCAGAACGAGAATGCCATTTCCTAATAAAGTCTCATTCCTCCTACGAATTGCAACACCGCCTTTAGGGATATGTTGTCATGGCCTTGAAGGTACAACAATGTTGTTGTAGGTCCAATTGTATCAGGAAGCGCCACATGTTGGGTCTGTTATTACTATACATAGGGAGAGTTACCACCTGCCCGCTGCCAGGTTTTCTAAATCACGCTTGTGGACTAGACTCGCTTGGATGCTTTAAGTATATTTCCTTTGGAAAATCCTAGGCTCTCTAAAACACGCTTGGAGGCTGTAAGTTTTTATCCTTTGGAAAATTCTATACCGACCCAATACAGAGGGTATTAATTGGTTGTTGGCACCAAAGACCAAAACAAAAAAAATTGGGATTTGCCCATAACCTCTTCACCATCCATAAACTACACTCACATGAACTATCTGGCTACTGGGGGTAAGCCTTTCTTTCGCAATGGAAAACAAATTACGCCAAGCTCTATTTGACGTGCACTCGTGTTACTCACCCCACATGCCAAAACCCGTTGATTTATAGATAGCGCACCGCACTTAAGCTACAAAAATACCCTTAGTCTGATTCGTTTTACAACACACACCAATTCATTTCCTAATGTATGTTACTCGAGTGGCGTAATTATTTACTATTGCCTTATACGTTAATTAGGCAAGATGCATAATCTGAATAGCTACTTGAAACTTTAAATATTAATTTGTAGAACAAATTCAAATATACATTGCATTATTGTCTTGTGAAACCACTGCCTGGTAGTGCGAGTTGAGGGCAGAATAGTTGCACATTGATTCGTTTGAAGATGAGAGCCCTTACAAGCAAAAAAAAAAAAACAAAGCCTTAGCACCCAAGTACGTAGTGAGACTACGTCCTTGACAATGTGGGTTCTAGCCTAAATTACTTACCTTTTTTCTGTGCCAGCTCCACTCCGTGGCTT
>JAIUZE010003367.1:0-16137 GCA_022085475.1 Heliosperma pusillum | reverse complement strand
CTTTGGCAGTTATTGGAGATTTTAATCAAGTTGAGTATTTTTCGGACAAGTTGGGTGGTTCCGCCAATATTCGTGGACAAGAGGATTTTACTAATTGGCGTATCTCGAATGGCCTTTCTGAGATTCCTTTTTCGGGCCCTTGTTTTACCTGGATGAATAATCGAGATAATGACGAGCTTATTTTGGAAAGACTCGATCGTGCTTATGCGAATCAGGATTGGTTACGCGTTTTCCCCTCTGCTCATCTTATCCATTTGCCTATTCTAGTATCGGATCATGCTCCTATTATTTTAAATCTCTATCCTTTGTCTAGGTCAAAGAGAAGACATTATAGAATTGATAACTGGTGTCTGGAATACCCAGAGGTTATTGATATTATAGCTCAAGCTTGGGCTACGCCTTTTTCAGGTTCTTCTATGTTTGTTATCTCCCGCAAATTCTCTGTGATCCGTCATGCAGTTATGGTATGGGTAGTAAATCACCGTCGCTCTCACGGCATTGATTGGTCTAGGGTGGAAAATGAGTTAGATAAATTGGGCCTTAAGATTGATGATAAGCTGACCGCATCTCATTTTAGAGACATCCGTAATGCGCGATCTCAGATTATGAGAGATCAACACTCTTACTGGTGCCAAAGAATGAAAATGAATAGGGAGATTAGTGACGGTCTTTCTACCAAGTTTCTTTATTCTAGAGTAAGAGCTCGTGCCTCTCGTCAACAAATTATCTCTCTGAAATCTCGTGATGGAAGATGGCTCAATTTACCTTGTGAGATTATCACCGAGATTTCTTCTTATTTCTCTGAACTCCTTGGAGATAGACAGATCTCACAACTCCCTCCTGGAGCTTGTTCTGAATACAATCTTGAGTCTCTGTCTCTCCCTTCTCTTAGCTCTGGGGATTGCGCCCTTCTTGATGCTCCTTTTGAAAAAGAAGAAATTTTTAATGCAGTTTGTAGTATGAATGATTCAAAATCTCCGGGGCCAGATGGAATCACTCCGAAATTTATCAAGGCTTACTGGCCTTTAATTGGAGACTTGGTGACATCTGCAATTCTCAGGTTTATTAATTCAGGTGTTATTCTTAAGGAATGGAACTTCACTCATATTGTGCTCATTCCTAAAGTTGTCAATCCTGAACTGGTAACGCAGTTCCGTCCTATTAGCCTTTGTAATGTTATTTATAGAATTGCTTCGAAGTACCTGGCTAATAGGATAAAAAGAGTATTACCTTCCATTTTGACCGACACTCAACAAGCTTTTATCCCTGGAAGGCTTATGCCTGATAGCTCTATTATTGGTCATGAAATTATGCATTACATTAATAAGACAAAAAAAAAGGCATTAATTGTTATGCTGCTCTCAAGTTGGATATGAATAAAGCTTTTGATCGGGTATCTTGGAAATTTCTAATGGATGTGCTACGTCGTTTTGGTTTCCCTATTAAATGGCAAGCGTTGATTTGGGAATGTATTTCAACCGTAAAATTTGCGGTGCTTATAAATGGAGAGCCATCGCCTCCTTTCGCAGCAGCCAGAGGTCTTCGTCAGGGTGACCCCCTTTCCCCCTATCTGTTTATTATGTGCATGGAAATTCTTTCTAGGTCTCTTGTCTCTGCAACAGCACTTAACAGGATTTCGGGAATAAAAATCTCACGCTATGCTCCGCCGCTCTCTCATATTTTCTATGCTGATGATGCTCTTATCTGCTGTAAAGCAACATCTTCTGCTTTTGATAATCTCAAAATTCTTCTTCAAAGTTTCGAGCTGATTTCTGGTCAGATGATTAATCTTGACAAATCCTTTATTAAGTTCAATCCCAATACTCCGCAGGATTTTAGGGACCATCTGGTATCCATTCTTAAAATGAAGGTTATGGATAACTTTGGAACTTATTTAGGAGTACCTATTGATCTCCCAAGAAAGAGAAAGCTCGGATTTGCACCCCTTTTGGATAAGCTTACTTCAAAAGTAGTAGCCTGGTCATCGTTGAATCTCAGTCAAGCAAGTAAGCTTTTGATCATCAAATCTGTTCTTCTGGCTTCTTTAAATCACCTTCTTGCGGTAATTCCTTTTCCTAAGTCCATTTCGGAGAAGATTGATTCTTTGGTAGCGTCTTTTTGGTGGTCCAAGAATTCTAATTCTAAAGGTATCCACTGGCTCTCTAAAAATTCTATTCAAGCGCCTAAATCTCAGGGAGGTCTTGGAATCAGGTCGGTGGAGACCCTTAGCCAAGCTTTTCTTCTAAAATCCCACTGGCGTATTATTAACAAGAATTCAGGTATTTTGGCAAGATTTCTGCAACCAAAATATGGGAAAGATCTTCCTATTCCTAGCTTGAAATCCAAAGTATCTCATCCTTCTTTCTGCTGGTCGGGTATTTGCCGGGCAGTTGGATATGTTCAGGACGCTTATTCCTGGAAATTAGGAAATTGGGTGGCAGTTTGTTGCAAGACTGATAGATGGGTTCGTTAATGGTAACCCTCCTAAGCTTCATCAAGATTATCAGTTTTGTTCAGTTAATTTTACTGACCTTGTTCTTCCTGATGGTAATTGGAATCCTACCGCTTTGTTCAAGTATTTTGAATCTTCATGTGCCAAAGATATAATCAAAATGGAACCCCCGCAGCCTTGTGTGGATGACTTTCTTTATTGGAAATATACGGAAGACGGGAGGTACTTTAAAATCTGGTTATAATAAATTTCTGGAAATTAAGCAGCGGTATGCCGGGTCTCAATTTACCTGTTTCCCGTGGGATATAGTCTGGGGACAAAAGATTTCAACCAAGTTACCTATTTTTATCTGGAAGCTTTCTCACGGAATTTTACCAACTCTTGGAAAGCTAAAGTCTAGAGGTATGCAAGTTCAGGATACATGTGTATTATGTAATACTCCGTCGAAACGCTGGATCATCTTTTCAGAGAATGTTCCGTGACACAGCATATTTGGAAATCTTCTAATTTGGGAATTGTCTCGACTTCAAATCTTCAGACGCGATTTCAGCTTTGGTTGGCCGATCATATTAGATATCTTCATAGGATTCCGGACCAAGGTAGCAATCGTCTTTTATACTTTCAATGCATTCTTATGGCCATCTGGTCCATTAGGAATGCCATTATTTTCAAAGGTGTTGTTTTAAATCCAAGAGGTATCTCTGAGCTTGCTCAACATCTTTATAATACTCATATCAGACCAAAATTTTCTCAAGCCAAGAATTCAAGACCATTTTTCCTAATGCCTGCAATTGAAGACAGATCTCTTAGTTCGTCTGGCGTGAGTACTAATGTTCTTATTTCTGCTCACAAAACTGATATCAGAGATATCTTTGTCTGCTCTTGTGCTGATTCCTGGATTGTGCGTCCTTATGGTGTGTTGGTTAGAGCCTCAAACATTTTCTCGGCTCATGCAAGGGCTCTTCAAAGTAGTATGCTGTGTATTCCATCTTCGTGCTTTACTCCGGTTACGTTTTTTGTAACCTCTAAAAAATTATCTTCTGTTCTGGCATCTAGATCGCCAGTACCCATCTCATTGTATCATATGATAATGAATATTCATGCTATGTTGCGTCAGCACAAGCACTGGTCGGTTAGACTAGCTACAGGTTAGGTAGACTTAAGCAGCTAGTAGTTTGTGTATGGTCGTATAAACTTTTCTTAATTTAATATATCAGTACACGTTTGTCAAAAAAAAAAACTAATAAAAAGAATGAAATCATCTTTTATTTATTAATATATAGAAGTAAAATAGTAAAGGAGTTGTTCAACGGTGAAGAGGTTGAAATTGTTTTTTTTTTTCTTTTTGTTAATAATATATAAGATGAAAACTTCAAAAGATGATGTGAAATTTTGAGGGTTTTGGTGGGGAATGCGTTGGTTAATTACTTCTGTCTAGTTTGTGTTATTTGATTGTCTAGCCAGACCGTACAAGTCCTATATGTCTATGATGACTGACTGATGAATAATCCGAGTCCCATTGATAATATTTTCAAATCGGTTCAGTCAAAGTATGTTAATGAGACGATCAAACCAATTACTGTCTAATCAGGGTCCGGGATAAGTTTTTGTTCTACAATACCATGTTCTGGAGATGAACGATTTATTGGTACGACTGGGACTGACGGACTGTACCCCAAGTCCGAGATGTTTTACCATCTCAACTGACTTATTCAGAGTCAATGTTAACGTATACAGTACTAAGGAATATGTCACTATGGTCCACAATGCATCCCATCATTCCTCTGTCCTCCGGTGGAATATGCAATGCATTAGGTGGGAGGGAAGATGTTCTGAACTCGAACCGTAATTTGCGGTTGCGTGGACGGATAAATTGTAGACGGCTTGATCTGTTGGAAAGGGGGCTCGACTCAACAACACAAAAGTCACGTTTATCCATAATTTCATACTACAATCAGTCGAGCACAAATCACAGCCTTTCCATGTAGAAAACAAGTTTACAGCTTCTAAATCCTCCAAAAACCAAACATGGATACATTGCCATTGAAGCTGCTACGCAGTTCTCCAAGCAGGGTCCGAGCTCACTAAGAATTTCAAAAGTGAATTTTAGTACATAATTTTTTATACGCCACTAAATGAAATAATACACTCTTTTCACCGTTAGCATGATGATTGTGAATTTGTGATGACTAAAATTTGATCTCGTCAGATGGTCAGCCTCTCATCTAAGCATCTGCAGTTTGAAATTCTTTCTCAACCTCTACAATCATGCTCCGAGCTTCATCAATTTCAGGGCCTTCTTTCTCGTTTGATTCTTCAAGCTCCGCCTACAAAGGGCATCAAGAAATCAAATTTTATGGATACTCCACTACCACATCTTTATGAACTCGGCAAAAAGAAAAGGCAACAATCAGTATATTATGAATAAAATGTTGTTTCTTATTAGCTAGCTAGCTATCAGTGAAAATACCCCAAATTCAACTAGTACAATAAAAGATCTGACTAAGAAAAAAACAGCATCTATCCAATATGACAGTGTTTCCTCTACTCGTTGACATCTACCAGCCGTCTTTAGAACCTACTATTATCATCAGCATTATTAACTTAGCGCCACTTACGAAGCAACCTCTCCAAGTACGATAAGGGAGGTCATGCATTTTTTCTTTCGCAATAGCAAAGACGTGCTTCCAATTGATACTTTGCCGAAATTAAAAGAACATCAAATGCTAATTTATGAAAACGATAAAAAAAAAACAGTTGGATTAAGGGGCATAGAAAATGAGGCTAGGTGGCTACTCCTTCTAAGATCTAACAAAGTTACATAATTTGTTTGCTCAAGTCTACTAAACTTAGGCATAGAGCGAAGATGTCAGTTGAATGAAGCCAGGCATTTAAAACTGGCACTCCTCAAGACGCTATTAGCAATTTATTATGTTTTCACTCGAAAATTTTCAAAGTTCTACCCCTTAATAAAAAAAATCCTCACAATTCACACCCAACCCTGCCCTTGTGTCTCTGCCACTAATATTCTAAGAGCATCAGTCACTAGTACAGTTTAAAAAGCAACTTTTCTCAATGGTCAATCTCTACGAGTAACAGCATACAACAATGTGTATCAAGGCTCAAAAATCACAATCACATGTTGGCAGCAGCTTATGCAGCCAATGCCAATATAAAACATATCCATTCCCCCTTTTTTGTAGAGAAGCACTTGGACCAGGCCAATGGTGCAGCAGTGAACTCGAAAAAAAAAGGCAACATTCCTTATTATGAATAAGCTTCTGGTTTGACCATTTATAAGCTACCACTGAAAATACCTCAAATCCAACTATTGCGAGTTAGAAAGAAAACAACATATATCCAATATGACGGTGTTTCCTCTACTCATTGTCATCTACCAGTCAAACCTACTATTATAGTCAGCATCATTACCC
This sequence comes from Heliosperma pusillum, assembly GCA_022085475.1. Taxonomy (NCBI): domain Eukaryota; kingdom Viridiplantae; phylum Streptophyta; class Magnoliopsida; order Caryophyllales; family Caryophyllaceae; genus Heliosperma; species Heliosperma pusillum. The sequence goes on along the minus strand of JAIUZE010003367.1, from coordinate 10,251 downwards.
TAGCGCCACTTATAAGCCACCTCTAGGAAGTACGACAAAGGAGGTTACACGATTTTTTTCTTCACCAATAACAAAAAAAAACATATGCTACTTCATGAAAACAACAACAAAAACAGTTAGATTAGGAGGCATAGGGAATGAGGCTAGTTGGGCGCTCCATCTAACAAAGTTAACTGATTCGTTTACTCAAGTCTCAAGTTTTAGGCATAGCGCCAAGATGTCAATCGAATGAAGACAGGAACTCAGAACTGGTACTCCTCAAGACGCTATTAGCAATTTCTTATGTTTTAACTAGAGTGTTTGACTCCTTTAATCCAAAATCTTCACAATTCTCACCCAACCCTGTATTTGTGACTCTGCCACGATATTCTAAGAGCATCAGTCACTTTTACAGTTTAAAGAGCAACTTTTATAGCTGACCAATCTGTACTAGTAACAGCATACCAATGATGCCTTAAGGTCAGCCAGGGAAGAATCCAGACGCTTGCGGCAATCAGGAACCATCATCCTTGACTCAGCTAGCACATTTTCCTAGAAAAAATAAAACAGAAACAATTCAGAAGATCGCACCTATCACAGGTTACTGAGGTTCATTTCTTTTACTTTCCAACAAATTCAAACATATAATAATAATTACAACTGTATTGTCTTAGCAAGTAATAACACTAATTTTAAGCCAAGCATTTACCAAGAAGAACAATAAGCATGTAATAGATCTAATAAAATGACTAGAAAAAACAAGATTCCGTGGAACCGGGAGTAAAAAGGAAGTGAAAGCAGAGATGCATGGGTAATCTACAAATGTCTAGCTCCTCAGATCAATATGGCAGTCAGTACAAAATCTTTCTCAGAATTATCTGTTTCAGGGACGCAAATGAGAAGTGCATGTGCATGTCCATGTCCATAAGGAGCACGAGTACAGTGACATCGTATCCTAAAACCAATTGGTGAAAGGACGAGTAGCCTACTGAAGTTACAAACATGCAAGATCCATCCCAATCTTCAGATGTGAGACAACAACATGCAATAAATCCTAGCATCAAGCCATCATGGCTGCGTAAGAGAAGTTTCTATGTACATTTTGCATGCCATACAATGATCACCAACTCTCCGAGATCTCCATTTATATCCAGAAATAGTCAATTGAATGAAACTTTCACCGACGCAAAAATCTGAATGATCCAGCATCAGAATACTTAAGCACCTCAATAAAACACGTCATAAGAATCACAGTAATTCCTCTAACTTCACCTGCCTCAAGAATTTTGTTTAAGAGACAACAATAATAATAAAAATTGACCATCACACTGTAATTCCTGTATGATGAACTATATTCCCACCCTTTAAATTAAAATGTTCTATATTTTCAATATTTCTTTCAAACAGAAACAGAGGGACCAACCAAGGGATTTGGATCTGAATAGATGAAGTAGATAACACTCAGATCCTGTTTTGAGTTTTGACTAATAATAATCCTCAGTAAAAGTTTCAAGGAACGCTGAACATTTCATGTAAATTTGGTCACCAAACAGAATCGAACAACAAAAATATCAGGGAAGAAACTGAGCCAAGCATGCCTGTTGCTTAAGGTCATAAGGGTCAGCGCCTTTTTCCTTCATGTCAGCAGTTTTAGCAGCTTCTCTTTCAACCTCCTCCTCATAGCAATGTAGCTCTTTGATGAGACGTCTGCAAGTGCTCGTCTTGATCTTTAGGTTTCGTACCGTTGCCATCCTACAAGTCATAGCATTTATTTAATATTATAACGAAAACAAATGCTAGCCTGCAAAAGTACAGAATTACTGACTAAACAAACCATTATGGCACCCATCAAGAGATTCGAGACATTGGTCCACAAAATCTAGCCAACAGGAACAATAATCTTTGTGCAATCTCTAACTTCTAAGATCAGTAATGGTAATCTTTAATGTACACTCCAAATAACAAACAGTTAAAATTTCACACCGTCACTGATCTATAGCCTCGTTTTGCCCAATAATTATAGATTTACAGAGTAAGACCGCCTCACGCTATGAGAGAGTGTAACAAGATTTCTCATTTATTACTAGTAAAGTAAATTAATGATCCTTCTACTCAAAGGGCCGTCTCACACAATAACTACTCCCTTATGTTTGATCAATAATAGAACTCAATACGACTACGGGAACCAAATGAGAACCATACCCCAAGAGATCAACTGATCCTTTCGAACCAATCCAATCCTTTATATTTAAAAGGAACGACGAATATGCTGAGTTGTCATGCTCATGTTAAAAGTAGAAATTTGTAAAAAAAAAAACAGTTATGAATCGATACTTTTTTTAAACAAACAGAGAGCGGGTGTGTTTTATAGCAAATCAATAGTCGCTAGCTCCGAAATCACTAGCAGGAAATCGGAATTAAACATAGGTTCATCCCCGTCTGCCATACATAATCTTGCCACACTATGTGCTACGGTATTTCCCTCCCGTTTGACATGTAAATAACAACACCAAGTCTCATTGAAGACGGTTCTTCAATGAAGACTCGCAAAGAGGTAAGTGGGAGGGCAAGTGGAAACTCTTCGCGAGAGGCAACCCGACCCGTCTTAATTGAAGACAAATATGCCCGTCTTCAATGAGAATTTGTGAAACAATTAAAAGTAACGAAAAACTGAATCAATGCCAGACTACCATCTATAACTCCGCTACTCGGGCTTCGACCCATCTTCTTGTTCACGACAGTCATCACAAGCTTCAAGGGATACTTCATTTGTTAATTGCATTATTAGTATTATTATTACAAATTATCTAAATTAAAATTTCTTAGTACTAACATTATAATATCACAATTTAAAAAATGATATTTCAATTTGAATCATTTTAATTATGACCTAGTTAAACAAGTTTGACAAGATTTACAAATTTACCTGACACATTATAAATTCACCTTTAATCAACAAGCTACCATTGAAAAAGGAAATAATCCAACTATAATTCGAACATTAAAATAAATATTTACTCGTATAATTTTACGAAGTCAAGTAAACTTTAATTGGAAAAATTAAAAGAAGTACAAAAAGAACCAGCGAAAATAAATAGAAAACGAACCATACGAATGAGAGAGACGATATTACCTTGACGATTTGTACTGCGCTGTTTGGAGATTTAGGGTTGATTTGAGGGATTTGTTGGAGGAATAAAAGTATAAAACTATAGAAATGGTGTGTAATTGAGATTCGAGAGGTGCGTTTAATTGATTTGGTATAACTGAAATGTGGAGAAGTGGGTGAGAGTGTAGACCGGATACAAGTAAATATCGCCTCGCACCCGCTCTAGTGCTTTGGCGGGTGATGGGTGGGTGTGGTACAAAAATTACAATAAGGCCATGTTCTTTCTAACTTATTTTTAGCTTATTTTAGTTCAGTTAAAAGTTCAGCTCAGCTTTATTCAGTTCAGTTCGACTCAATCTAGTTAAGTTCAGTTCAGTTCCACTAAATTCAGCTTACTTTAGTTCTACCCATCTTAAACTTAAAAGTTTTTATTACTAATAATACTATTGATATTATTTTTTTTTTTTTATTATAAACCGCAACTTATATTAAGATCAACAAGTTTACAACTTATTATTATTATTATTGTTATTATTAATAATAATTATTACTCCCTCCATCTCATAATTATCATTCGCTTGACTTTTAGGGACAAATTTAATAACTTTGACAATAAATAAGTGTTAAAGTATTAAAATTAAAACGTCCTAACAAAAATAATTTACATTCATAAAAAAAAATGGAAACATGTTTTTTGAATTGAAAAAAAGTGAATATAAAAGAAGAAATCAAATCAAAGTGTCGTCTCAAAAACTGTGCAATACAAACTACGAAAATTATTATGAGATGGAAGAAATCAATATCAATATCTATCTATATTATTAAAGGAAGCTTTTTTCGAGCGATTACAGAGTCTCCAACTTTTCGAAAACACTTCAGCATTCCAAATTATACAAACTACCCATATAAATATATTCATGTATTTCCATTGTATGCAAAATTAGCATATAAAAATTTGGATGTATCCTACAACCTATAAAATACGGAATGTGATATACAACTATTCCATATTTCCATGTTTTCACAAAAATGGTGATGCACTACAACACCTAATAATATAATTAAATCTGAAGATTATAAAATTCTACCATAATGTACAGAAACCTAAACAAACACTATGACGTTAATATGTTTATATATATATACATGTATTTTCATTCAAAAATTAACAATCACCACTTCATGTTATATTGTTTTTATTTATGTTTCTTACTTTTGTTGTGTTTATTTATTTGAATCTTGCGGTTTATATTGTGTTTAAATCTTATTGTAGCATTAGTCTCAAATACGTTGTTTTTGCTTTGAATCAAATTATTCACTAATGATTTTCTGATAAGTATTACTTATATTTGTAGTGAAAAGAATGGGGACCCAAAACCGAAAGCAACCACAAATGAGACTATCCGGAAAGACATAGCCGGCCTCCTGGAACATATAACAACTGGTTTCAAAGAGGTATGACATATAACTCATACTATCCCAGCCATATTTTTACCCCTATACCTCTATAACTGTACTATCCTATATTTTTTTGCGTCACTTATATGCACTCCTCTCTTAATGACATGACCTCATATGCCATTGTGTCGCTAAGGTTAAAAGTATCGTTACGGAAAAGGCATGGTATTACCAATCCTGCTTTAGGTGTACCAGTAAGCCACAACGAAGAGACCCAACACAAAGTTGTTCAGGCCTCTGGTGTGACACTTGCAAAATAGCAAGTGAGACTCAAACAATAAGGTATAAACTATTGAACTATTAACAAATTAAATAATGAACTTTAAAAAAACAAGGTATATTAACAATATAAAGAATTTCCTGAAGATCTAAGTATTTCCCAACTGGCTGGCCTCGCTTCTATTGTGAAGGTACCGCATTGTGTTAAAAGTCCAAGATGACAGTTCGTCTACAACTTTTGTGTTATTTGACAAAGCGGCTAAAATAAATGTTTGTGAAGATGCACTTAGCCTACACAACTCTCAACCAATAGAGGTAACTCCAACCCCTCCTATCTCTCATTGACTTTCTCAATGTTTTTCTGGAACAAACTTTCATAAGGTTATTCGTTTTAATATCACACGATGAAGATGACGAAGATTACAGTCATGTTCTGGTATAGTTTATAAAAACCCCAGGACCGGTATTGTCTATATCATGATATATGAAATGGAATAAGAAACACACGTAAATCACAATAGTATATTAACAAAGTGAACATAAATTTGGAGCATTAATTAGGATAACAGTCTTACCCCTACCTAAAATGGGGCAGATACCCATTAACGGCGTGGCAATGAAATCGTTAGGGACATAGCGATAGTACAATGAAATCATTAATGCTCAGTAGGTTACGGATGTAGGGGATTAACGAAATATTTAATCACAAGCCACACAGATCTTTTGTAATTAAAAAAAATATTTAAGCGTTTCAAATAAACAATCAATTATCGAGAACAATATAATACATTGCAACGTAAATTACGTCCAAAACACAATATGATGTACGGTTAAAGGTAAACAAAGGAAAACCAAAACAAAAACAAGACAAAAAAAACTACAAAGAACTAACGGAATTAAAATTCTATACCCCACGGGCACGAAATCATGTGCTAATCCCAAGCATAGTGTTTATACTTCATACCCGAAGATACTCTTTATACTTCATACTAATGAGAAGGCAATACCCTATCAACCGTTTTACGCAATAAAGAATAAACAAAAGTCAAGGCCAATCCCAAGGAGGTTTATTTTCGTATTGTACAACAACATATCGAAAAGTAAATCTGCTACAGATTTTATTACGTTGCCAAATATGTGAACTTCTGGTAGTTGTTCGGTTCATTACTAATAACATTAATAAAAAAAATACGGATTATATCAACACAAATCCAGCAAATGAAGTAATATCAAATTAAACATGCAATGATTAATCATTAACAGCGTAGAACTTATAAAGCAATTTAACCCATTATACAACACATGGTCAGAATAGGAGGATGTAAAATGAAATTAAGATACAGACAAATAGCCGTGGTTATATATTTACGTGTTTGGCGCAGGTTAAATGGATAGACGAAATTCAACTGCAAATAAAAATAGGATCGAATGAAATTGAACACATTGATAATATTGAAAGAAACACTTACAGAGTCAAAAACGAACGAATTAGACGATGTAGCGTGGTGAGGGAGCATAAACCGAAAGGATTTGGTGGATGGAAGGGAAAGAGGTCAATTTTGGGATTCTAGGGTTTGGTTATCTTTTGAAAATTGGGGAAAAACGAGAGACCTTGAGTAAAGACTAAAGAGGATACAAACTGTAATTGATTAAAGAGTAAGTCATGATTATTACGGATCGGTTCATTTCAAAGTGGTTTCGAACCAACAGTCAAAACTATGAGCTATACAATAATTTTCATTTAAGACGAGACGACCCGTCTTAAGTTTAAGGCGAGTCAAGCCCCCCTCACAAAGAGCAAGTGGGGGGTTTTATTTGCCCGTCATAAGCTTAAGACGGGACGCCCCGTCTTAAATAAGAATTCGTGATGCGGTATATCGGTTTGACGGTGCTGTTTATTATGGATATCCTTAGAGAAACTAATTAAGTCAAAATAAAAATAAAATTATAGAATTTCGGCAATATCGGGTAATGAAACGGGTTTAAAACCGAGTAAATTGTATAACTTATACACTTTAAATAAAAGGAGTACAGATTTATCAAATCATTTCGTAGCGAATTGCATAGTTAGTTTCTAAATAATATTAGCAAAGACGTAAACAACCGACTGTTTGAGCTGGTTTGACCCGAGTCAAGTTTAAATTTAATGCGCTAAAGGTGACGTAAACCAAATCATTTCATGACGAGTTACATAGTTTTATGGGAATTAACATTAATTTTCAAGCGTATTCAAATACAGAACTAATTATTAAAAACAATATAATACATTACAATGTTTAATTTCAAATACAATACAATAAACTTATAATATAGGTCACAATACAATGTATGATTAAAGATAGACGAAGGAAAACCAAATGATAAAAAAAAAAAAAAAAAGGAATAACATATCTAAACCCGTGCATCGCACGGGCAAGAATCTATATATAAAAGAGGCTTCTTTCGAGGCACGTGTGAGTGGCTTCACCTTTATAAGAACTCTTAAAATAAAAATTAAATTCATACATATACTTTCCAAGTTATGGTTGAACTCTTAGATTTCTTACAGAGATCTTAAAAGTTTGTATTATTATCTCCACCTTAATGAAATTTAGGTCGTCAAAATTAATTTAGGAAAGTATCATAAATAATAATTTAGGAAAGTACCATAAATAATAATTTTAATGGTAACTACCAAATATGTTATTTGTCTCACATGGAAAAGTAATGTAAGTGTGGTGAATATATTATGTATAAATAGAAGAATTGTCACACATCGGAGAAATATCATAAGATGGGATGATCACGCGATTATAAAGAAGAGTCGTCCTTGAAACTTAGAGATGAACCCAAAGTCGTCATTTTTTTAGGAGTATTTTAATCAAAGGCAAACAAATGATTAAGACAGAGAGAATATTGTTTTAGAGAGCTCTTAAAATTTTGTATTAATTATGAAAATAATATAATTAGGTTCGTGGTAGAAAAATGCTATAATTACAGTATAAAATTTTATATTATTTGCATGTACTTTGTGTAATTCTTAGTATGTTATATATCTCACATTGAAAAATAATGTATGTGTGGTCAATATATTAATACCTATAAATAATAGAATTGCCCCATAGCGAACAATTAGCATAAGGTGAGGTGATCAACCCAAAATCTTTTGAGTTGCTTAAAACATTGTCTTAGAGAGTTTGATTCTTAGGTACTTTGGATCATTTTTCGAGTCATAATATAGATCAAATATAAGTTGAGTCCTGACGAGGTTGGTAACATATGTTTAAAATAGAAGTCGAATCAATATATAAATATTATTTTTTTTAAAACTACGGAGTATATTTTATTATAGTCTTAAAACTTCAAAATTTTATTTTTATAAGTTAACTGTTATACGTTATATGAGAATACATGTATATATATAAAAGAGGCTTTTTTCGAGGCACGTGAGTGGTTTCCTCTTTATAGGAACTATTATTATTATTATATCGTGTAGGAAATCTTTAAATAAAACTATTAAATAAACTATTAATATATTCCCTTAAATTTCAGCAAAAATATTTAATAATACCATATTTTATTTATTCCAGCCTAACAATTTTGTACGTAAATTTGGACATCTACTATATACTAATCCACAAACATTTAGAGCCTTTCTATTGGCTGCAGGAATTAAGGAATAGTGGGCCCCACATCAAAACTAAAACATTAATTACCCTCTCTCCTCTTCTGATTTATTTAGACTATGTTTACATATTTACAAACTCTGTTTACATATTTTATTTTCATACACAATTCCATAATTTTTTTCATATTCCATGATTAAAAAAAAAATTATAAACTAATAATTTCATGCAAAACAAAGTCCAAAAATTAAAATTACAATACTCTTGCAACTAAAAAAAATAATTTCAATTTCAAACAATTAATAATTAATAATTAAAATTACAATACTCTTGCAACTTAAAAAATTTCTCAGACGGAACTATAAATTGCTTGATGAGACGGAACTATAAATTGCTGGATGAATATACCTGTAAAAAGGCAATACTCGATTAATAATAAAAAAAACAGAATAAAAGTAGATTATTAATAATCAAAATAAAAAAATAAAAATAAAAAACAAGAAAAAAATTGCTCATTCTCCATACATACACCATGCTTAACAAATTAAACGAGGGATATATATAATCAGAAAAGGGGCAAGAAAAAAATGATAATCCTAATTTATAAAAAGTGCTCATTCTCGATGAAAAAAATTGAAAATTACGACATTACGAGAATCGTATGTTCTGGAAGCAGCACAAGTGCACAAATGTTTCAGTCGACAACATTAGCAATTAATTTATTAATTTATAATTTATTTGCTGGATGAATATACCTGTAAAAAGGCAATACTCGATTAATAATAAAAAAAAAACAGAATAAAAGTAGATTATTAATAATCAAAATAAAAAATAAAAATAAAAAACAAGAAAAAAATTGCTCATTCTCCATACATACACCATGCTTAACAAATTAAACGAGGGATATATATAATCAGAAAAGGGGCAAGAAAAAAATGATAATCCTAATTTATAAAAAGTGCTCATTCTCGATGAAAAAAATTGAAAATTACGACATTACGAGAATCGTATGTTCTGGAAGCAGCACAAGTGCACAAATGTTTCAGTCATTAGCAATTAATTTATTAATTTATAATTTATTTATATACAAAATGTATACATTAATCATAACTCTTATAGATAAAAAAAAGATAATCTCCTATATATAAAAGCTAAGTCTTTTAGGGAGTTTTGATTGGTTCCTTGAATTATGGGGTAAAAAATTGACTTTTCTTTTCCAAGTGCTTCCTTTTTCCAGGAATTTTAATTTCCTTTTCTACATTTTTACAATCTGATAGTATACAATTTATAACATGTCAACTTTGGAATAAAATAGTTTTTGAATATAAAGATTGAGAAACCATTATAGTTCTTATAGATATGAAAATGAAAATTAATATTTTTATAACAGAATTTCTATAAAGTAATGAATAATGATGAAACAATAATATTCCTCAATTGAATGGTCCATTAAAAATTGTGCAACTCACAAAATTTTAATAGTGGCACGAAGTATTAAATTTTAATTGCTTTGATTTAAAAAATATAAAACCGTTAAGAAATAAAAAGGTAAAAAATAAAATTAAAATCATTATAAACATATTTCTAATATATAATAGACCGAGTTGGAAAAAAAAATGAAACTTGAACAATGTAAATAAATATTTATAATTGCATGCAGGTAAAAAAAAACAAACAAATAAATGAAATGAAACAATTGTATGATAATTGAATAAAGAGTTTCAATTAAATACTATAATGATTACTGATTAGTAACTTAAACCATATACCAACAAATATCCAATTTTTGACTTATTTATATTGGCAAGACATTGAACATTTAACGATAGCGCCTATCATTACGTACGACCCGTGCATTGTTTGCACGGGTTTAAAACTAGT
>JAIUZE010003366.1:25000-36285 GCA_022085475.1 Heliosperma pusillum | reverse complement strand
CCAAGGCGTCTTCATTTTCCCTTTTTCGTGCCTCTTATGATGTGGGGCGCACCTATGGATGGAGATAAAAAGAAACACACGGCAATATATACAAAATAAACTATATACAAACTAATCTAAACATATATTTTTTTTGGAAAATTTTCAAATTTTTCGATTTTTAGGCATTTTTCAACTTTTTTCAAAAATCAACGATATATACAAAAGAAATAAAATCCTCCCCACACTTAAGTCGTACTCGTCCCCGAGTAAGTGACTCAAATATGGAAGGAGAGAAAAAAGAAAAGGAAAAACAAAACAATCTTTTTGGGTTTTTCAATTTTTGGGAATTCCCTCCCCACACTTGGTATTTACATGGTGTGAGGGGTGAATTCAAAACAAATAACATGTTTTTGGGTTTTTAAATATTTTGAAAAATAAAAACTTGTTTTTGGGGTTTTTGATTTTTTTGAAGAGAAATCACAATATGAACAATATATACGAGAGGGTTAGTTCTAAGTAAATGCATGAACTAAATAAAAGTCCTAAAACTAAATGCAAAATGATATAATACAATGTCATGATCTAAGTAAATGCAAACTACACTATATGGATGCAAGGCTAACATGTGACGATATGTTACAAAATTAAATTCTAATGCAAGCCTAAATGGATGCAACTAAATGGATGACTAAGCTAAGATATAATACAACTATCTAAATGCATGCGAAAATATAAATATGATGAAGATTTGGATTAAAAGGGATCATACTCATGGGTTTCCGGCCTCAAGAGTATCCAGTGAAATCAGAGGATGTAGTATCAAATTGGCCATGACTGGCCTCAGCAAAAGACGCATCTACATCCTGGGCTCCCTAACCAGAGCCGCCACCCTCCACAATCTCGAACCGTGGACCCATCCTGTCAAACCACTCGGCATTCTGAGCCGCAATCTCTGGGTCCACCTCCTCCTCATCAACTACCGGCTGAGTAAAACCCGGCGCAGAAGAATAATAATCTGGCTGAACATTGAAATCACCAAACACCCTAGAACCCTGATCATACCCGCCCTCTGGCCACATGAAATAGGACGGATGTGGGCCAACCGGCTCCCTATACCCCTCCCTACACCAATTATCGTAAGAAGGGTATTGGCCAAGAGCCAAGTCATAATACATCCTGTCCATCCGCTGCGACAAAAGAGCTCTATCCCGAGCTTCCTCCTCTCGCCACTTAGCTGCCGCCTCTCTCTCCCTAGCCGCTGCCCCTCTCTCCGTAGCTGCTGCCTCGGAGGCCAAAGTCATGTCGGCCATGAACTGGATCAAGGAGGGATCCAAAGGTGGGTAACTGGTAGTGGTGGAAGTGGATGCGTCGGGTTGGGATGAATTGGGCCAAGGGCGCCACTGCTGCTGATGATAGAAGGGGCTCATATAAGGCAATGTGGTGGAAGTGGGGCCCCGCTCCTCTCTCCTATATGTAGTGACGGGGGCAGTAGGATCTCGCCTAAATGCGGTAACTGGAGCTAAAGGATCTTCCGGGGTTTCTTCAGGTGGTGGTGGAGGGTTCTCCTCCTCTAAGGGGAGAAGATAATGCGCGCTATCAGGAACCACTTTCATAGCCGCACTATTAGGGAGGGGAATAGAATTTACCCCTCGAATCCTCCAATAAGTCTTCCCGTCCTCAACTCTCTTTATTACCCACTCAAGCTTCTTAAAAATGTAATCCTCCGTCAACAATGAGAATCCCCCTAAACACCTCAAATTACGCTCATCTAGAGCATCTCTACATAGGACATGAGCAATCTTGGTAACAATCCCCCCTAAATGGATTCCGGTAGGGCTAAACGGGTCATTGGCAATTTTCTGGAAGTGGATAACGACATGATGACCGATGTTGATCCCAAATTTATGCGGCTGTTGGAACAAGTAAGCCGCCAAAATCGAAAGCTCATCGGCCCTAAAATTATGACACTCCTCTCTCCCAAACAACGTCCAACCCATAAACCTATGCCAAAACCTAATAGGGGCATTGTGGCAAGCATTTGCCGGCCTCTTAGTTCCCTTCTCAAACTCAAAACCCGATATAGCAGTCCACACATCATTCACATTAAAGCTTTCGGGGACCTTGTACGACTTATGAAATTTGACCCCTAAAACTTTACAAAATTTCTCAAGGGGAAGGTTAAATGCAGTATTAAGAAGGCGAAAGGAAACAATTTTGACCATACCCGTATTTCTATCCTTCTCATGACTAAACGAACTCAAAAATTCCCAAGTAAGACGGGGGTAAGTACGGAAGTGCTGCCCGTATAGTTCCCCCATACCCAAACCCTTGAAAAGTTCAAGAGTGACCGTATCAAGGCCAAGGTTCCGCATAGTATTCCGGCAAATAAAACGGGAGTGGGGAAGAGGTCTACGCTTTAAACATTGAAATTTACCTCTTGCTATTTCACTTACGAAGACGATATCCGGAAAATCGTTATCCGGACCCATTCCCGCCGTCACCTGCTGAAGCCTAGCCTCCAACTCGGCCTCAAGTTGAGCCCTTGTCCTTTTCCTTGGTTGTTGTTGAGCCATGTTGATTTTCGGAATATTCAATTGAAAGAGGGAAAAATTGGGTTTTTGAGGTGGGGGATGATTTTGGGTGAAGTAGTGGGTTAATTAGTGGGTTGAATGTTGAAGTGATGGAGTTTTGTGGTGATTTATGTGAGTTTTGTGAGGTTTTTGTGAGTTTTTGGTGGAGGTTTGAAGGAAGAAGGAGAAAGAAGGAAGGAAGAATGAAGAAGAATGAAAGAGAATAAAGGGCTCACGAGTGTAATAAGGCCTCGGGTAGGGGTCTGGGCCGGTCCAGGCACCGGCCGCCGGTCGACCGGCCTGGAACCCAGTTCAAATTTTTGATTTTTTCTGGTTTTTGGATTATGGTGAGTTCAGGTCGTCTAGGCCGGTCTGACCCCGGCTGCCGGTCGACCGGCCTGGACTTCAGCTCAAATTTTTGACCTTTCAAAAGTTTAGTTACAATGCGCTCTGGGCCGGTGTCAGACCGGCCGCCGGTCGACCGGCACAGAACACAGCCCAAAAATTTCCAAAAATTCAATCCTCTATGATAATGTGTTCCAGGCCGGTCAGCACACCGGCTGCCGGTCGCCCGGCCTGGAACACCTGCACTTTAATTCCCCATCTTCAAAAGTCACCTTCTGGAGTGCTCTGGGCCGGTCTGCACCCCGGCTGCCGGTCGACCGGCCTGGAGCACATCTACTCATCTTCACCTCTTCTTCAAAAACGCTTCAAACTCCCAAAGAAACTCAAGTCACCAACAATAATCACCCAACCAACATAATCCCAATGATACAGTTTCAAAACAAACCCGACTACAAGTGTTTCAAACTTTCCTAAAACTTCTTCCTAAAGACGGAAAACCCGAGTACACAAATCCAAATCTTCACAACTATTCCTAATATGCATGCTATATACAAAAAAATTGGTGGTTGTTGAGGGACTCCACCAAACCTATCAAATCACGAGAGTTTACAAACAAGAGTCCTCCTCGGGGAGCGGATCCCCAAGGAAGAGTACTTCCACCGTTCCCTTTTCATCTCCATCGAAATATCTTTTCACTCGATGCCCGTTGACCTTGAAATTACCACCTTCCTCGCTCCAAAGTTCAAAAGCTCCATGTGGCGAAATGTCAATAACTTTGAAAGGACCCGACCATCTAGAGCGTAGCTTTCCCGGAAACAACTTGACTCTAGAATTATAGAGTAAGACTTGGTCACCCACTTTCACATTTTTATCAACCAATTTGGCATCATGCCATTTCTTTGTTTGCTCCTTGTAGATCTTTGAGCTCTCGTAGGCATCAAGTCTTAGCTCTTCAAGTTCATTCATTTGGAGAAATCGTAGCTCTCCGGCCATATCAATATCAAAGTTCATCTCCTTTAAGGCCCACCATGCCTTGTGCTCCAACTCGATTGGCAAGTGACAAGCTTTTCCATAAACAAGCTTGTAGGGAGTTGTGCCGAGTGGAGTTTTGAAAGCGGTGCGAAGGGCCCATAGAACATCCGGAAGCTTTTGAGACCAATCCTTCCTACCTTTGCTTGTAGTCTTCTCCAAGATAGCTTTTATTTGACGGTTTGAGACCTCTACTTGCCCACTAGTTTGAGGGTGGTAGGCAAGAGCGGTCTTATGAGTGACACCATGGGAAGAAAGTAAGAACTTGAAAGTGCTCTTCCTAAAGTGCGAACCCCCGTCGCTAATCACCACCCTTGGGGTCCCAAATCTCGGAAATATAGTGTTCTTGAAGAGCTTGATAACAACCTTAGCATCATTTGTTGGGGTGGCGACGGCTTCAATCCACTTGGACACATAGTCCACCGCTACCAAAATGTACTCATTCCCGCAAGAGTTGGGAAATGGTCCCATGAAATCAACTCCCCAACAATCAAAAAGCTCAATCTCAAGAATGTTTTGAAGGGGCATCTCATTCCTTTGACTAATATTCCCCGTTCTTTGGCACCGATCACAAGATTTGACAAAGTAGTGGATATCCTTGAACATAGATGGCCAATAGAAACCACCTTGTAACACCTTTGCAATGGTGCGAGATGTACCAAGGTGGCCCCCATAGGCCGAGTTGTGAATTCTATCAACTATCTCCATACCTTCTTCTCTAGGAACACATCTTCGGAACATGCCATCACCACACTTGCGAAAAAGATGTGGGTCATTCCAAAAATAGCGTTTTGAGTCATGCTTCAACTTCCTCCTAGCTCTAGCATCCAACTCTTCCGGAATAAACCCACTCACAATCAAATTTGCCAAGTCCGCAAACCATGGTGATTTACCACCTATCATCATCAAACTATCTTCTCTCAACCACTCATTGATCGGGCCACTCTCATCCTTCAACCCATGATCTTCGGTAGTCAATCTAGATAGGTGGTCGGCAACAACATTCTCCGACCCCGCCTTGTCTTTAATTTCCAAGTCAAACTCTTGAAGTAGAAGAACCCACCTCAAGAGCCTTGGCTTTGCATCCTTTTTCACTAACAATTGCCTCAAAGCGGAGTGATCCGAGTATACCACAACCTTAGCACCAACAAAGTATTGCCGGAACTTTTCCACGGCATGAACAATAGCTAGCATCTCCTTTTCCGTCGTAGAGTAGTTGACTTGGGCTTGATCAAGAGTTTTGCTTGTGTAGTAGATTACATGATGCTTCTTGTCCACAACTTGGCCAAGCACCGCCCCGACCGCATAATCGGAGGCGTCGCACATAACTTCGAAGGGAAGGCTCCAATCCGGTGATCGGATTATGGGAGCCGTCACAAGAGCCTCCTTCAACCTACAAAAAGCACTCAAGCAAAATTCATCAAATACAAATGGTGTGTCTTTGAGAAGAAGAGAAGTTAAAGGCTTGGCTATTTTAGAAAAATCTTTGATGAAACGTCGGTAAAAGCCCGCATGGCCTAGAAAGCTTCTCACTCCCTTCACATTAGTAGGGGGTGACAAGTTTTCTATTACCGAAACCTTAGCCATATCAACTTCTATGCCTCTCTTAGACACGATGTGACCAAGCACAACCCCCTCCTCCACCATAAAGTGGCACTTCTCCCAATTGAGGACGAGGTTGTGCTCCTCACATCTTTGCAAAACATGAGACAAATTCATAGCCCAAGATCAAATGAGTCTCCATGGACACTAAAGTCGTCCATGAAGACCTCCATACTCTTCTCAAGAAAATCGGCAAAAATTGCCGTCATACATCTTTGGAAAGTCCCCGGAGCATTACAAAGCCCAAAGGGCATCCTCCTATAAGCATAAACTCCTATGGGACAAGTGAATGTGGTCTTCTCTTGGTCTTCCGGGTGTATGGGGATTTGGAAAAACCCGGAATAACCATCTAGAAATGAATAGTAAGAATGCCCCGCCAACCTTTCAAGCATTTGGTCAATAAAGGGGATGGGGTAGTGGTCTTTGAGGGTGGCGGCATTTAATTTGCGATAGTCAATGCACATCCGCCACCCGGTCACGGGTCTAGAAGCTAAGAGAGTCCCATCCTCTTGTTCCACCATAGTCACCCCTCCTTTCTTGGGCACTACATGGACGGGGCTCACCCAAGAACTATCGGTTATTTGGTAGATAATCCCGGCCTCTAACAACTTCATAACCTCACTTTTAACCACTTCCGCCATCTTAGGGTTCAACCTACGTAGCCCATCTACCTTAGGTTTGCTACCCTCCTCCAAGACAATCCTATGCATGCAAAGATTAGGACTTAACCCTTTGATATCATCAATGCTATATCCAAGTGAACCCCTATGAGTTTTCAAGACTTTCAAAAGTTCAAGTTCTTGGCCTTCACTTAAATTAGCATTAATGATAACGGGATAAGTCTCTCCCTCACCTAAAAAAGAGTACTTAAGTGAGGGAGGTAAGGGCTTAAGTTGTACCTTTGGAGGGAGAAGGCCCTCCACCTTCTTCATTAGTTCATCATCTACCTCGTGGTCATCTCCCATTTCCTCATCATGGAGAGCCACTTGTAGAGCTTCTTCTTCATACTTCTCCTCTTCATGCACCTTCTCAACCACTTCTTCAATGACTTCTACCGAGCATGCTTTGTGAAACATTGGTCCCTTCACTAGATGTGGAAGATTAAATTCAAGGGTTTCGTTTCCCACCCTAAAGGTTAGCCGCCCGTCCCTCACATCAATGAGGACTCCTCCGGTAGCCAAAAAGGGCCTACCAAGGATGATGGGAGTGTGGCTATCCTCCGGGATATCTAGGACAACGAAATCCGTGGGGATCAAAAATTTGCCAACTTTAACGGGTACGTCCTCAAGCACACCCAAAGGTTGCTTAACGGACCTATCCGCTAGTTGTAGAGTCATAGAAGTGTGGGTTAAACTTTCAAGTCCAATTCTTTTAGCAATAGTTAAGGGAATGACACTTACACTTGCACCATTGTCACATAATGCCCTTGAAATCATGACTCCCCCCACAACACAAGGGATAGAGAAACTTCCGGGGTCCCCAAGTTTTTTTGGCATTTTAAAAGAGTTAGGATTAATGAGGAGAGCACTACACTCCGCCTCCATAATCATAACATCTTGGGTACCCAAAGTTCTCTTATGAGTCAAGATGTCTTTTAGAAATTTTGAGTAAGTGGGCATGTTCAATATAACATCGGTGAAAGGTAAGGTCACTTCAAGTCCCTCAAGCATTTTTCTAAATTGGGTGAACTTGAAGTTTTCCTTAGTTTTCAAAGCTCTAGAGGGGTAGGGGATATCGGAAACAACAAGTGGAGTGCTAAAAGATACCTTTGGAATGGGAGTTTTCTTGGTTACCTTAGCTCTTGCCATTGGTTGTACCTCTACTCCGTCATCATTGACATCCTTGTTCATCTCCTCTTCATAAGGCATAATTTCGACATACCCTTCTTCTCCCTCTTTGGGTTGATCATCTTCACCCTTGCCATCATCTTTTGACTCCAAGGTGGGAGTCAAAAAGGGCTCTTCAAGTTCTTCTCCTTCCTCAACATGCTCATCATTTGGAATCTCATCATTCATCATATCCATGTAGGGGTTATCAAGCACTAGTCCACTTCTTAAAGTCACCGCACATGCATGGTGGCTTGATGAAGCATCCTTGGAGCTTTTCCCTTGAGCAAGTAGACCTCCCGGAGGCCTTTGAGGATTGTTCAAAGCTTGAGAAGCTAGCCTAGCTTCTAATTCTCTCACCTCTTTCTTGTGAGCATTAGTGACATTTTGCAAAGCCAAATTGTTTTGGATTTCCATGTTTTTGACTAATTGCAAAACTTCACTTATTGAAGGATCACTCTCTTGGTGGGGTTGATTTGTCAAAGGAAGGGCAAAAGCATAGTCATTCCGACTACTCGACCCTTGGTTGTTGTTTCTTTGATTGTTAAAGTTTCCTTGTTGGTTGTTGTTAAAATTCCCTTGTTGTCCCCTTGAACCTTGATTGTTGAAATTTGACCCTTGGTTGTTGTTGAAATTTTGCCCTTGGCCTTGGAAAGATTGATCGGGAACCCCTTGGCTTGCTTGATTGTTTTGATTGCCTTGGTAAAAATTACCTTGGCCTTGATTGTTGAAGTTTTGGTTCCCTTGATTTTGATTCCAATTTCCTTGACCTTGATTCCAATTACCTTGGTTTTGGAAGTTACCTTGGTTATTGTAACCTTGATCATTGAATTGTTGATTTTGGAATTGGTTTGATCCTTGACCTTGTTGAGAGTTGTTGAATTGATTGTTATAGTTTCCTCTAGAAAATTGACCTCCTCCTCTAGGTTGGGAAAAACCCGGAGGGTTGGAAGGTTGAGTTTGTGTGTGTTGAGGGTTTAAGACATTTTGGCTTTTGTAACTCATGTTTGGGTGAAATTTTGAGCTTGGATGATAGAAATTTGAATTTGGGTTGTAAGCTCCTTGATTTTGGAATTGAGGCCTTGAGGGCCGTGGGTTGTTGTTGACTCCTTGAAAAGCATTCACATGTTGGTAGTCATTTCCTCCTTCATTGCTATAAGAAAAATTGTTCCCACAAACTTCAAAGGTGTGTCCATATCCATTGCAAATTTCACAAGTGGGGGTTTGATAAGCTTCCACCATGGGAGGTGCATAAGACCCACTAGCTTCATTCACATGATGGCCTTGACTTTGATTTTGAGCCTTTTGAAGCTCGGCAAAACCCTTAGTAAAAGTTTGTGTGAGCAAATCAATCTTGGCATTGGTATCCGCATTTGAAAAGTTCTCACTTGGGTACTTAGAACTCCTCCTCAAGCTATTTCCTCTAGAACTAGTACCATAGCTAGATTCCGACTCAACCATCTTCTTAATCAATGCCGCCCCTTGTTGGTCATTCAAATGATCAAAACTCCCCCCCGCGGAAGCATTCACCATAGCCTTGGTTTGAGGGAGGAGAGTTTGATAGAAGGTTTGAGTGACATACCAATCCGCAATTCCATGGTGAGGGCATCGGGCAAGTAAATCAATGAACCGATCCCATGCTTCTCCCAAGGACTCTCCATCCTCTTGTTGGAAGGTGGTAATCTCGTTTCTTAGCATCGCCGTTTTGGAGGCGGGGTAGTACTTACTTAGAAACTCCTTAGCCAAATCATCCCAAGTGGTGAAAGTGTTTGGAGGATGGTTATTCAACCACCTCTCCGCCCGGTCCTTGAGGGAAAATGGGAACAACATGAGGCAAAGGGTTTCCTCGGGCACCCCATTCCTTTTCATGATTCCAACCCTACTTTTGAATTTTCTCAAGTGGGCATGAGCATCTTCATCCGGGAGGCCTCCAAAGCTATCCCGCTCAATAGAATTCATTTGAGACGGGTGAATCTCAAAATTATTAGGGGCCAAGACACCGAAATTGATTGGAGATTGGGTATCATCATGGTTGGGACGGTTACGATCACGTAGAGTCGTCATTTGTGGTTGATTTTGTTGTTGAGGTATTGTAGGTGGTGAATTTGGTGGTGTATTTTGTTGTGTATTGTAGAAGGGGTTTTCAAATATGGGTTCAATGGTGTTGTTTTGTGGGAAATCGATTGTTGGAGTGGATGTAGAAGCAATTGAAGTATTGGCTTGTTGATGGCTAACTCTTCTTGAATTCCTAACCCGAGCAAGTGTATTGGCACGGAGAGTCCTAAACAACCTTTCGGGTTCCGGATGGCTCAAGAACAAACCTTCACCTCTAGGCATGCACTCAAAGCAACTCAAAAACAAGTTAGACTCCTAGTGTGTTTTTGGGCACACTAGGGAAAGACAATAATGCAAGGCACTCTACAAATAATCTAACAACTAAAAACCAACAAAAACAACAAGTAACTTGGCTAAATCTAAGACACAAAACAAACTACGAGTTTCCTTACGCCATCCCCGGCAACGGCGCCATTTGATGATCGGTTTGTCGTCAAAACAAGCATCAAAAATAACCCAATAAAAGTAGTATAAAGGGGTCGAAATCCACGAGGATGGGGGAGGTCAACTACTAGTTCGATTGAATCCTATTCTAGCCTAAAATATGACGGATTGGAAAGTTAACTAAAAATTAGGAAAAACAAGCTATTGCTAAGTAATAAAGATGAAAACAATTAGGGGAAAGGCTAGGGTAAAGGGTTCACCTTAGGGGGATTTATGGGTTAGTCGGGTAACTAGCAAAGGGGGTAAATAATTTGAGTAAAATCGATTGCTAATGTCTCAACAATCGATAATCATCAACAAGCTATCGCATTTGTCTCAAATCACCCATATAAACACTTAGTCTAATCGTCTCTACCACCGTCGCTTAAGAGAAGATCAAACCATGCTTGATAAAATGGTAACTTTCGTTCACACATTTCATCAAACACTTGGTGTTCATATGGGCAATACCCAAATCATTTACCACAAACTTGCTAATTAACCAACCTAATACCCCACATGATCCACCCTTAGGCTCCCCTAAACCCTAGAGGATAATCTACTCACACATGGCAAAGGAAATCAAAACACTAAAGGGAAGGGGGAATTCAATCAACATCATGCTATGAGAAGAATAAAGATAATAATCAAAAGATGAACTATAGACTAGAAATGGAAATTAATTGCATAAACAATAAAAAAGATGAGAAATTTAATACCAAACAAGACTTATATTGATGAATATGGGGGAATGTCTTCACCCAAGTCTTCAATACAAACCTCAAAAATGAAATGTAAGACTAGATTCCACAACTTGAAATGATAAACTAAACTAGATTAGGGAAATATTAGGAGAGTAATTAGGGATTAATTTGGGTTACAAATTTCTAGGGTTTCGTGCTAAGGAGAATGTTTAAAAACTGCTTACAAAATAATAAGGGGGGGTATATATAGGTCTCTCGAAATTAAGGAAGAAATTAGAAGAAGAGGCGATTTTTCAGTCTTGTGTTCCCGGCCGGTCGACCGGCCGCCGGGCCTCTGACCGGCCTGGAGCACATGCGTGACTTCAGGAACTTTGCCTTCAAAATCTTCAAAAATCTTCTAAGTATGGGAAATAGTGGCCTGGGCCGGTCGACCGGCCGCCGGTCCCCCACCGGCCTGGAGCACCAAATCACTCTCTATGGCTTCTGATGTAGGCGCAGGCCGGGTAGTCGACCGGCCGCCGGTCGACCGGCCGGCACTACCTGACCCTTTTCTTCACTTTTTCAACATCTTTCATTTATAGAGCGGTGGTCTGGGCCGGTTGGCCGGCCGCCGGTCTGGGGACCGGCCTGGGCCACCTGATGACATATTTCTTCATTTTTCAACTCATCTTCGAATCCCGACTCATGCA
>JAIUZE010003366.1:0-2500 GCA_022085475.1 Heliosperma pusillum | reverse complement strand
ACCCTCGAGCCCTCACTACCCCCTATAGAGGCTTAGTTGATAGTTTTGGTCTTGTAGCAGGAAACATTGAGTGTGCAGAATAGCGATACGTTTTTGTATCGCTTGTTTGGGGTAGCAAATGAGCTTTGTTTTGGGCGTGTGATACGGCGTTGGAAATATATCTTGGAGTACTTGATGCTGGGCCCAAGAATTTCCTGATTCCGATCATTTTTGACGGAGTTATGGCCCTCGGAAGACGGGTCTTTTTCTGCCGGCGGGTCTGCTGCCTAGGCCTCGGCTCTGTGGGTCTTTGGGGGTGCAAACAGGGTGCCCACTACGAAAGGCCTGCACCTATGGGTAGGTAACTTGGAGTAGTTATTTTTAGGATCAAGAAAATCCATTTTACTGGTTGTTACGGTCCCGGAAACCGCGTCGGGGCGAGCGGCGTCTTTTTGGCTATGCACCGGACACCCCCAAAGGCTTGGGTTGGGTAGCTTGGGTGTCTTTCTCACCACCCCCCGCCCATTTTTCATCCTAATATCACATTCCCAATGGTTTTGAGGCTTTATGGCACGGGCAAAACCGTCCGAAACCGGAGATTACCCTTGCGGGACACCTTGCACTCGGTAGTACTTGGGTGGGTGGGCAGTGTGTTTGTGTGTGGTGCATCACATGGGACAAAGCCTACTATTTACTCAACAACATATCACAAGGATACCATCAGGGTACCTTGGGTGCTCTTGTTTGCTTTGGTACCTTTGGTTACCCGGTTTGGGTTACAGTCTTTCTTAGCATTGTGTTCGGGACCGATCTGGAAAACCGTCTCCGGATGACTTGTGGGTGCCCCCTACAATTTGTGGTTAACTTAGTGTCACGGTGGTCCCTAGGTGTCCCCATGGCCTAAGGATGTTGCCTATGCCCTTGGCTTAGTGCTCGTGGCCTCTGCATGGCGCCTATCCAAAACCCG
Source organism: Heliosperma pusillum (assembly GCA_022085475.1). NCBI lineage: Eukaryota > Viridiplantae > Streptophyta > Magnoliopsida > Caryophyllales > Caryophyllaceae > Heliosperma > Heliosperma pusillum. The sequence continues at coordinate 1,554 of JAIUZE010003366.1, read as the reverse complement.
TGGCCTAGCCATGGCGCATCACTGCCAGGCACCTAACCTCAAAAATGCCTGGGCATGGCCTTCGTGGGGGGCGCCCTTGGTGCGTCACTGATGGGCAGATAACCTCAAAATGCCTGGGCATGGTCATTTTAAGGGGCGGCCATTTTACCCATGGCACGCCTGTGACCTAGCACTTGGCGCCCATGGACTACTCATGGCACGCCTGTGACCGAGCACTTGTGCCCATGGCCTACTCATGGCACGGACATGGCCGAGCACTTGTGCCCATGGCCTAGGCACTTGGTGCTCATGGCCGAGCACTTGTGCCCATGGCCCGGGCATGACCGGTCACTTAGTGCCCCTTCTCCGAGCATGGCCGAGCACTTGTGCCCATGGCCTGGGCATGGCATGCACATGACCGGTCACTTAGTGCCCCATGTCCGAGCATGGCCGAGCACTTGTGCCCATGGCCTGGGCATGGCAGGCACATGACCGGTCACTTAGTGCCCCATGTCCGAGCATGGCCGAGCACTTGTGCCCATGACCGAGCAATGCCCGGCACTTAGTGCCCCCTGGCCGAGCAAATGGTGCCCATGACCGAGCAATGCCCGGCACTTGGTGCCCATGGCTTACTCATGGCCGAGCATTACCTATCCCTTGGTGCCCCATGACCGAGCAATGCCCGGCACTTGGTGCCCATGGATTACTCATGGCCGAGCATTACCCAGCACTTGGTGCCCAATGGATTACTCATGGCCGATCACTACCCACACTTGGTGCCCCATGGATTACTCAGGGCCGAGCAATGCCCATCACATGGTGCCCATGACCGAGCAATGCCCAGCACATGGTGCACTTGCTGCCCATGGCTTACTCATGGCCGAGCATTATCAAGCACTTGCTGCCCATGGCTTACTCATGGCCGGTCAATGCCCAGCACCATGTGCCCCAGGGCCGAGCAATGCCCAGCACATGGTGCCAATGCCTTACCCATGGCCGAGCAATGCTAGGCAAATGGTGCCCACGTCCTACTCATGGCACGACCATGGCCGAGCAATGCCCAGCACCTGGTGCCCTTAGACTACTCATGGCCGAGCAATTCCCAGCACTTGGTGCCTATTGCTTAGTCATGACCGAGCAATGCCCAGCACATGGGGCCCTTAGACTACTCATGGCCGAGCAATGCCCAGCACTTGGTGCCCATTGCTTAGTCATGGCCGAGCAATGCCCAGCACTTGCTGCCCCATGGCCGTGCAATGCCCAACACCACGTGCCAATGCCTTACCCATGGCCGAGCATGGCCTACTCATGGCACGACCATGGCCGACCGATACTTGGCAAATTTATTCCGAAGGCTATTTTCACACTAATTGCCTACTCTTAGTGCCTACATCCTAAGTCTTTTCCCACATAATTGCTTAGTGTGCCCCCTTGGCCTAGGCACTCCGAGCCCATCACTTGCCGCTCACCCACTATATTGTTAAGTACTTTCCCCCGATAATAGCCCACGTTTCCTTGCACACACACAACATTGCTCGCGGCATACACTCGTAAGTCGGTATATTTTTGTACTTA
>JAIUZE010003365.1:0-14550 GCA_022085475.1 Heliosperma pusillum | reverse complement strand
CTTTCCGTTACAATAACCAAACAAACTTCAACTACTACCGAAAACGTCAACAATCAAAGCCCCCACTTATTTACAAAAATTAAAATTAAAATAAAAATAAAAACAGAAATTACAAAACAAAACATTTTCATTTTTTTTTGATTTTTTGTTTCTAGTGTATAATCTCCCTCTCCTAGTTAATCTCATTACCCCCTAATTAATAATAAACTAAAATTAATTAATTAATTAATTAATAACGTCACTCCGAAATATACTTTGCCAAAAATTAAGCTATTAGAGACCGCTTTTTTTCTCCGATAATACTTCCTTTGTCTTTCTTCTGAGTTGACGAAGACGAAGAGTTAAACAACTGACCAAACCCGAAACCACCCGATTTAGACGAACCGCGAAGCGAAGAACAAACCGGAACATTAAGAACCGGAGTAATCCGAACATTAGCAGAATAAGACCGTTCCATTCCTCTATGTTTATACCTGGGCCCACCATTGAAACTACTCGGACTACTAGAACTCCGGTTCAAACTCTGGAAAACGATTTTACCCGCGGAATTCATTCTCGGACTGTCGACCGATACTCCGGTTCCGGCTCCTTGTCGTGTCGGTTTTTGTGTGCGACGGACCGGTCTGGTTGAAACCGGGTTCGGGGTAGGGCTGGGTTTGGGGCGGAGGAGAGTGACACGTGGACGGGTTTCGTCTAGGGAGAGACGGTGGAGGTCGTCGTGGTCTTGTGTTGATGACGTGGATGATGACAAGGACGATAGCGATAGTCGTGACGTGGATATCGACAAGTTTGACTCGGTCAACGAATCTAATGACGATGAATCTAGTAACGGCAAGGTCAATGACGAGTCATTTGTCGGAGTTCTAGCGTTCTTCTGTAGAAAACGCTTGATTGACTTACTGGACGACGCCGTTTTGTTGTTTTCTTCGGCGGAGAAATTGATTGATTTCCTCGACGACGTCGTTTTGTTGTTTTCTTCCGTTGAGTATCTAAGTGATTTACTCAACGACGTCGTTTTGGTAGAAGAATCAGGAGTGTAGATTTTTTTATTCTTCAAACCAAGAATCTCTCTCCACCTTGAAGAACACCGTGGCGCCTTAGGAGAGAAAATGTAGTTTTCAGCACCACCGTGGTCAGTTACTTTCCGGTGAGTAATATCGGCGGTGGTTAGGAGCTGACCGTTAGAGAAGAGTTGGTCAGCGGGGAGGATATGGGCAACGGGCAGATCGAAAAGTCGGAACTCGAAATCGGAAGGAGAAGGGGAATGTTTGGTGGGAGAAGAATGTGAGGGAAGAGATTCGGTAATTGTTGGTGAAAGCCAAGGAATGTTGAGGAAAGTTGTGGGGTTTGGGTGGTGTGGTGGTGATACGGGGAGGTTTACGCATGCTGAAGCCATTTTATTACGAGGACGAGGACGAGAACGAGAACGAGAACGAGAACGAGAACGAGAACGAGAACGAGGATATTATGGGAGATCTAGATGGAGAGGGAGGGGGGGAGAGATATTATTAGTAGGGAGGGAGTATAAGAGGAGGAGGAATGGAGTGATTTGTGATGGGGTGGGTTAAGTACCTACTACCTTTGGGGTTTTGTTGAGGGACATATACAACGGTTATCTGTTTTTTTTTTAATCAAATACTCGAGTAATCTTATCAAACTTATGATACCAGCTCCACCAGCCTTCATTACAGACGGGTCAATCTTTCTGAAATTTAAAACAGGTTAAACTACCCTCATAAAGAGTTAGCGGGGGTTAGTGGGGGATTCCATTTGTGGTTAGTGTTATGGGATAACATATGCGGAATAATGAATGTAGATTGTTGAAGATCAAATTACCTGTTAGAAACATTCTTACATTGGTTGATAAATAAATAATAAATCAGCTTAATATAAAATTTATAACAATTATCTAGACAAAAGGACTACTTAATACTAGTATACTAGTAAAGTATATCGAGTGGATGTGGCTATATATGAATTTGAGCTTAACTTATTTGGATCAATCTTAATGCGACCTTAGGTATATGGTTGGTCAACGAAGTCTTCTTTACCTGGTGTTTTGGAGATGTTGAAGCCTAAACTGGCACAATTTGTGTTGGATATAATTAGTGATTGATAAGCTGTTGACCGTAAACGGCAAATGATGAATCAAGATGATGAACGAATTGCTTTCCACATATGGAAGAAGTAACTACTTCAGTCCACCAGGGTTGTAACCCCAACTTGGGGCGTGACTCCGACCACACACAAGAGCACCAAGTCCGACTAAGTATGAACTTATCGCAAACCCCTGACCATCGCGGTTTGAACCCCTATCGGTGCCGCGACAAAACGCTTACATGTTGACAATCTATACTTGGCCAATTTTCATCCATTTGTATTATAACTTGTCAAAAGCCGCAAGCTCAAAGATCACTTTCGTGACTCTGTGAGTACGTACTCCGCACTACCAAACACACATTATAACAATACGATCTCACCTTAATTTTAGTTGAATCTCGACTACACTCAAATGTTTTATAAGGCAGAGTTAATTAGACGGTTTGGGTTAATGAGATCCAACGCAATAGAAGGTTGGGTAAAAGTGTCGTTGTTGGCCACCTTTACGCATGTGTAAATGAGTTGTACTCGTCTTGAAGAGGCCATAGATTAGAGAAAGAAGAGTAAGTTTACAATATTGCCTCTTTGGTTTAGGTAGATCGTTATTAACTGGATCGGGTTACTCCATAGAAATCAATGTATTGTCCATTGGTTAAGCAATCCAAAATACAAACTATAATTAGATTGTTGAATGGAGGAGTTATTTATAGTTTTAACTTTAACCCAAAACTTTCGAGTAGTCGTTTTTTTTTTTCACAAGATGTCTCGATCCCATCGGTTTGCCTCGCAAAATAAACTTTTAAGTAGTGTAACCTTTCAAATGTCCCTCGGCTAGTCGATCTAAGTCACATGACTAACTCATTAAAAAGCAAGATACTACCCCGTACTTAAGATCACCCTACGATAGTCTCTAGCCCTCATCGATCACTTTTAGCTTTTGAATAAAAAATGTTGGACATCTTACTTCACGAAACCACTATTAACATTAACATACATGATACATGTAGCCATGTAGGATAGTAAGAGCTAGTCTCTAACTCCTGAAATTTCTATATTTTAGAGTACAATAAGTCTTGCTTTTGATAGGGCGATCCGTCGCAAATTAGCGACATGTCAAATCTTCCTCACAAAGAGCAAGTGGGGGGCTCCATTTGTAGCACGTTTGCCTTGCCACTTGCTCTTTGTAAGGAGGATTTGACCTGTCGGAAGCCTGCGACGGGTCGGTCCGTCACAAATGAGAATTTGTGCTTAGAATAAAGTTTGCCGATTTTAGCAAAAGCATTTTTAAAATAATGCTTAAAAAATAAAGTATTATTGTTTTGGGTCGGGTTTTAAAATATTTATCAAAATAGAGCTCACGTAGACTCGGATTTTGCGAACCAAAAATACGGAGAAAACACGCCATTATCAGTGACGTGTCTTTATTTTTCTTTGTAGGAAAAAAAATTCGATTATATGTAATGCTTGAAAGCTCAATGTTTTTACTTTTCAATTAAGAAGAAGTGGAGTATGATTTTAGCTTCAAAATACTTGCACAATGCATTTGATATTGTTAAAATGATAAAGCTAAAACAACCTAGAAAAAAAAAATATATACATCTAATATACTACATCAGATTTATAACTTAGCTTAATTTTTTGACTTCAAACTAAAATTTAACTAAGATTATATGTAATGCTTTTTAGTTATAGTAAAAAAATTCGAGCTTAATATTCTTTAATGAACGAGCTCAGAAACTTTATAGTAAAGCTCATTATTCTTTAAATAATACTCAAAAATATTATTATAAAGATCATAAATTTATTCCACCGTTTGTAATACATCATAACTCATAAGTAGTCTAGTATGAGATTGATATTCCGATCGACTTTATTTGGATACATTGGTTGTAACAAGTTTAAGCAGATAATCTAGTCAAATACTGTAATTCTCATATCTCAATCATTTATTTAAATTTTTTATTTTTTATAAGAAGGTTTTTTCCGTTAAGATAAACAAATGATTGGATAGACGGATATAATATGAATTAATAAAATTATAAATGTTTATTTGTATATTAGAATTGGAACAAATATAGAATATGTTCAAACTTGTTCTCAAGTAGCATTATGTCGAGTGAAAGTTAGTAGTGCTATAAATAAATTTATTAAACATTTTATTTAGGCCCACAATTTATCGAGTCAATGTTTGCATGTGAAACTGTTATTATGCTGCCTTTTATTTTCGCTAAAATACAATCATCAAGAATCAAGTTAATAACAACACAAATTCTTATTTCAGACGGACTAATTCCGTCTGAAAAATAAGACAGGATTATGTTGCCACTTTTTGATAAAATGTAACCACAGCTTATATCAACTTGTTTTCAATAGTGGTTACATCTAACTGTAAAATGGTTACAAAATTCCGTCATATTTCTTCAGACCAAAATGGTCCGTCTGAAGCAAGACCAACTGTAATAACAAATCCTGCAACTTTTTAGTACAAGAAATTGGTAAACAATTGATCACGGTTTACAAATACCCCAACACAATTACTGTTACTTCTTGTTTTATTATTGCCAACTACGGAATATCATGCAAAACTTTAGGTTAATAATCAACTACGGAGTATTTTATATGGTCGCTCCCTATTAAATAACGGTTTTTCTAATATGTGCTCTCAAGGCACATGTTAATAATACTTAAATGGAAAGTTTAACAATAAATAAGGCATTGAAATTTGAAAAAGTGTTTAATTATTTTAATTTTCCATGATATTTATTGTTAAACTTTCCATTTAAGTATTATTAACATGTGCCTTGAGGGCACATGTTAGAAAAACCGATTAAATAAACTCTGGAAATGTTATGATATAATATGGCCATAAGGGCGTAGTAAATGTATGACAACGTGGTTATGTTGTCTTCAAGACCAGATTTCACACTTGAAATAGTGTCACGGACTTACGGTATAATACTGAGTCTCGACATCATTCTATTTCACATTTACAACAGTTGTAAACCAGAATAATTTACAGCGAGAGTGTAAAACTATCCAAACTTAACAACTTTTCTGGGGTAATAAGGTGATACAACCTTTTTTTGTAATTTAATTACAACGGTTATAAATAAGACTAAATGCGTTCTATTATATGCACCGTGGAGATTTCACCATTATATAGATAATACGAAGTAATAGTTATTATTTCTATATAGCTTGTTAGAGGGTGATACTACTAATTAATAACATAGTCGAATTTGATCTTAGAGTTTGTGATAAATTTTAGTGAGGTTGATTTTGATTGTAATAGATTAACTAGAATAATAAAATCAGAAGTTTTAACAAAACACAATTTCTCGTCTCAGTCAGGCAAACTTGTCTGAAACTAAGACGGATGAATTATAATTAATTTACGATAAACTGTCATTTGTTTAAGGCTATGATAACGCATTACCATTTTACTATCTTCTATCGATTAAAACAAGAACATTTAAAGCCACCACATTGATCCACCTCATCATGTTAGTTTTCTTTTTCTTTTTTATTTTCTTTTGTCTTTTTTTTGTCTTTATTCTTTTTTTCCGCATTTTATTTATCAGTTTACTTTTTTACACTAAAGGAATACAATAATTTGAACTTGCAACTTTTTAATAATCCTAAATTATGAATTCAAACTTTACATTAATAATAAATTGCATTAATAATAAATTACATTATATGTCAAAAATCCTGAAAATTAATAATTTAAAATTACAAATAACAAAAAATTACTCAATTATATAATTTCACCTTACACCGTTTTACTAAAGCAAAAAAATAAAATGTTCATAAGAACCCACCGCTTTAGTTAGATTATTTAAAAATTAGTCAGTTAATAAATTTTAATGAATTTAGGTGATATTATTCTAATTTGTAAAATATCAACATTAAAGACTCAATACATGCATTAACAAACTATATATTTAACCGTTAATCCATGAAGTACAATATGAATCTAGAATGTCCCATATCAAAATAAAATTTGAAAAAATGATTTTTAAACTGAAAAAATATTAAACCCTTACAAAAATTACATTATTTTGAACTTATCTTCTTTAATTTGGTTTTAGAAAAATGTGAAATTTATTAGATATGGATTCTTTTGAACTTATCTAATAAATTAGTCATATGGTGGTACATAAAAATTACGAGCATAAAACCATTAAAAAATTGCATCTTCGATAAATTTATTAGAACTTATCTAATAAATTTATCGAAGATGCATAAAAAAATTCTTTTGAACTTATCTAATAAATTAGTCGTATGGTGGTCCATATGGATTCTCAGCAAGTCCTGCTTAAGACGGTACTATTCGTCTTAAGCTTAACATGGGTCAAACAAAACCATATAGTGGTAATAAAGACAAAACTTTTCGTATTTTTCAGGGAACACATGTGATGATTTGATATGTATTTGACCCGTGTTAAGTTTAAGACGGATAATGTCCGTCTTAAATAGAATTTGTGATGGATTATTTGAAATGTTTGGGTTTTGTTTATTCCTCATTTCGGCCTACTTAAAAAAATAGATTTTACCCGTATAATTACAAACTCATCCAACTAACATGAGCCGAAATCATGTTGCTAAAGTTTGTTGAGTTAAAATGTGTAAATGTGAATGAATAATCGTGTTATTTTAATTTTGCCGATGTTACATGTAACGATATTGCTTATTTTCTTCATTTTCCAGATTATTTTATAATACGAATATATCGAACATACATACGTTAAATTGAAAAAAAATTAAACAATGCACAAGTTGTCAAGTTATATTAATTTATTATTCATACTATGTATTTTATTTTATAGTTGATAAGAGTCTACAATCAATACGGCTGGTTTGTGAAATAAGTCAATAATTATTGTCTAATACTCAAGTTCTCTACTCCTGTATATTACAAACTTTTATCTGACGTATTTCATACTGTGTTTTTAAAAGTAATGATGTTTACACAAAATATACTATAATTGTTAAGTTTATTAGATTTTTTTTCTACTATTTCTAAATGATATATGCGAAATATTGTTCGAAGTTTAAATTTTAATTAAGAGTTATTGAAATTTTATATCAATATTTATGCATTAAATCAAATATTTTTGATACAAGTTTAATGCCAAACCCGTGCAATTTTGCACGGGGATAAAACTAGTATATATGAATATCTTACGACTCACTTCTCATGTAAACAACCCGAAAAGTACCCAATTTTTCTAGTAAAAATATTTACTAACACTTTTCAGTAGAACTTAAGTTTTTAAAATAGGAATTTTTGTTCCGAGTCGTATTTTGAAATTCCGCGTTCGTATTTGGAATTTTTGAGAGATTTCATGAAAAGACCGTTTTTAGTCATCTTTGACTTTTCTTGACTTTTAAGTCGTCTTTGACTTTTCCTTGACTTTTTAAAGTCGTCATTGACTTTTTCTTGACTTTTAAGTCGTCATAAACTTTTCTTGACTTTTAAGTCATCTTCGACTTTTCTCGACTTTTCAGTCAACTTTGACTTCCGTTGACTTTTCCGACTCGTCTCATAAGTTTGAAGACCGAAATTTTATTTAAAAAAATAATATTTTTGATTTATTTTTATTTAGATTTATTAAGATTTATCATAATTTAATATAATTATTTTGAATTTATTCGGAATTTAAAGAATAACGTTTACGGTTTTAACCGAACGTTATTTAACTATTCCCGACTCATCGTAAAGCGCGAAACGAAACCGAAACTCGACTTTGGCATGAGTCACGCGCCCAGGTCATCGTTTTCCACTCACATTAGATATTTTAATTCTTTTGATTAAACTAATAATAATATCTAGATATTTATTTACTTTATCGATCAGTTAACGAAAATTACGCAAATCGTTTACAAAACTGACCCGATATCACCCATACCACACGGTTTTTCTTCCTCTCTTAGCCTTGATATTTTATTTCTTTTCATTATAATAACATAATATCTTGATATTTAATTCAATTAACTTAATATCTAATTAATTACGGTAATATAATTATTATACCGGGTCAATTCCATAACCACAATTTCAAAACCCAACTCACTAGTTTGCTCTATATTACACGACACTCCTCACCCCACTTTACTCACAAACAACTTTTCATTTTACAACAAATCAACTTAAGATCAAATAAATCGTTCTTCATCGTTCTTGAACGTTCTTCGTCGTTCTTCATCCGTTCTTCGTCGTTCTTGAGCAAAACCTTCATAAAACCTTCATTTCTTAATTAAATCCGTCCTAACTTATATTTCTAGACTCTCCTCTTCGCTCTCCATCTTCAAGTACGGTTTATTTTCAATTCCGTCAAAATCGTTTTCAACACTTTAATTATGGAAAATCATATTTTTAAGTTCTAATAATGTTTTCTTGTCATTTCTTATAGGGGAAGATTTTGAAGACGAGTTTGGTGACTCGTATATCTTAGGAGAAGACTAGAAGACGGGTTTCTTAGTTCTTAGTTCTTATTATTTTGGTGCTACTTGATTTTAGCTAGCTAAGGTAACGATTCCGAGTTACTCGACGGATAAATGTTACATAGCTTTGGTTTACTTTAGTTTTTGGTTCATCTTTAGTTTTTGTTCATATGATTATGGTTTTATGATTTTAGTTAGTAACATGATAAGTGGTTGATTTTATTATGTTGTAGGAATTTATGAATATGTTGGTGTTTTTGTTATATTTGTATGATTTCTTCATGATGATGATTGTTGCATGTTGGATGGTTAAATTGGATGTTAAAAATGGTTGTTGATTAATTAAAACATGTTAGAAAAAATATGGTGTGAGTTGTGGTGGGGGCCGAATTATTGGCTGGAAAAACAGCCTAAACCGGACCAAACCAGGCCGGTCCAGGCCGGTTCAGACCCGGTCTGGGTTGGTCCATGGTGAGTCCGGGTTTTGGTCTTTGGGTTGTGTCGATGTTTGATTGATTGGTTGTTGTTTTGACGGGTTTTAAATATGTTAAAGCATGCGGGAAATATTGGAAAACGGTTTTTAGAAAATTAAAGCAAAACAGCCATTTAGCCCAAATCAGGCCGTGAGGCCCAAATCAGGCCCATGTGGGTCCGGCCCAACTCAGCCGTGGGTCCCACTTTGGGACTTGTGACGGTTTTTGAGTTATCGTCATTTTTATCGCGTTTTGTAATAATTAGCAAGTGAGAAATATTAATAAGTAAAATATTTAATTTAAAAGTTTTCATAAAATTATTATTTCTCACATGTTAGAAATTATAAATACGAGATCGTAGTTTAATTTGATATCCTTTAAGTCAAACGGGGTTTTGGGTATAATATAATCTAATTCACATGTTAGAAGTTTTATTAAAATAACATGTAATGAATCTGTTGATTTTATGTCTATGTGATAAAGACTCTGTTTCTAGCCGGTTTGATCCAACGGGTTTGGTCAAACTAAGATCTAGTCAGCCCCGATTTGACTGATGACCCGTCGCGGGACTCGGGTCGGGGATTTGTCTTCAAGTAAGGTTGTATTTAATTATGAATTAGCCTTGGTAGATATGAGGCGATATGATATTTGAGTATTATTGATATGCAAATAGTCACATGATAGGATGTTTTCCCGTGACTGTTTTATTTTATGGTTGGTGTCGTGTTGACTAAGTACCCATAGAGAATTATGAGAATATGGCGTCTTGACCATTCTAATTCTAAATGAGTATCTTGGACCACGACATTGATAGGCCCGTACTATCTTTAACGAGCATACGGAGTTTGCCGCTTGATAGCTTTTGTGTCTCGGCTGGGTGGGTTTATATCCAAGTCGGGGCATGGTTGCCTAATCCGTTTTGGGGTTGGAACCAGCTTAAGTACTAGCCATCTCTGCTTAGGGGGTCGCCTAGTAGAGTTTCTCATAGACGGTTATGTCATGGGACGGGGAACGGAATAGCTGTTGTCGCTAGGTCTGATCAGTCTAGGACTAGGATGTTTTCCTACCTTGTGGATAGCCTCGAGTTACAGAATAGCCTCGAGTTACAGAAGTCTTCTATCGACTGTACTAAGAACTTATGCCTGTTTGTAGAAGTATTGGTCTTTCATGTTTGATGATTCTATGAATCTTAGAAGGTGAGATGCAAGCCGGCTAAGGTTGATAGAGTTTGGATTACCGGTTGTTAACTGATTCCCATGATTACGTGTTGATTAGGGTTTGAGTGTATCACGGCCATGTTTCTGAGAGGAACCTCTGAGCTAGCATACCAGCTTCCCTACCTCGAGTTACAGTTTATTATCGGTCTTACATGATAGCTTTCACATGCTAGGTTTTTTGTTAGTTATCTGTTTCATAACATGAAAAGCATATCATATATGTTTAAGTTTTGTATTTTCCATATACATTGCTTTGATGTGATTCATGTTTCATCAAACTCGACATTTCGTGGCTGGGAGGACTCGGAGTTACTCCCCACTGACTGTGGCTTCCGTGTTTATATTTAATGCGGTCGAACAGGTGGTGATGCATATTTGGGGTACATTGACGAGCTAGCGAGCGAAGTATATACCTTGGACCTATATTCGGTTCTTAGATTGTATATTATTATACACTCTTTTTATTTCCGTATTTATACGGGAGATATGTCTCCCGTCTTGTATAATTCTTATGTATAATATTATTTTTCTTTCGTAATGAACCTTTTTATTTCAGACACCTTCATTATGTATTTAAATTATTTTTTTTCTTTCCGCAAATTTGAGGGTGTTTACACTCTCACAAGTTGAGTGACATTAGTAAAACGGTTGTAGCGTTATAATGACCCTTTGTTTATTGTTAAAAGTGAATATTTAAGCTATAACTTTCATCAATTGAATTGTTACTTTTTATTCTAAAACGGCAACACTTTCCTTGTTTTAAGTTAAGATCGTCTTAAGGCCTAAAGATTAACTGTAAAAAACTTTTCAAAATACTAAAGTTTTTTCATGGTTAATTGGGACGACCGCCATTGCCTGCTAATCGCCGTCTTGCTCCAACTTCTTGGCACCGTAACTCAGCATCACCGTATAGCGCCCTAGTATTATCTATTAATATTTTGTTATAAGACAAGATTATTTAATATCGTGCCTTGCACGGAGATTAAATCTAGTAATTTTTAATCAATAATAATATACTCTTTGTACACGTTTAAATATCAATTAACTTAGACAAATTGTCGATGTATTCCTTTCTCTTTCCACGGGTTGAGACAAAGACGCAGATAATGACTAACGATCGTACACTTGAGGTTGGCTGAAGACTGTCAATAAAACCATAAGTAAAGACAATACAAATTTCATACATTATTATCTGACAATATATAATATATTCTTGTATTTTTGTTTTTATTTTGTTTCACTTAATTACATGCTATGTATTCCGAAATCCGTAGATCCCGAATTCATGATAATTAATTTTTAATTATTTGTACTGTTTAATTCTTTGTACTATCTAAAACCATCTGCCTATGTACGATTCGGACCGTGTTAGACAAACAAATATTATTGAGACCGTCCATAGTTCTATTAAGTACGCCCATAAGTTTTCATGCGGAATTAAGCTAATTGGCATCTGTTATTTGCGTAAGCTTTAACTTTCTGTTTCCCACAAGTATTTCGTTTTAATGTTGTATACGAATACGGTACTATGTAGCCCTTCTAATTTTGTGTAAAATAAGCTTTCGAAGTTGAAAATAACCACAAATAAAAAAAGGCACCGACCTTTTGTCAAATATGTAATTTGGACATTGTAACAAATATATAATCTCTATAAACATACACTGTCAACTTCTGTCTTTGGGTTTGACGACGCCTGTTCGGCGTGAAGCAGGAGGTTTCGGAGCGAGGTGGGTGAGCCTTTTTCTTTTTATTTGTTTGATGAAAAATGTATGTTTGATATAAGACCTATTGTTCCCTAATACGAGTAATAGGTATTTCACACGTATTAAGTTATTAACCTTCTTGTTTCATTAGATGTTTCATCGACTAATAGATATTCTAATACCCTATGAGATATGAGGAAGTTGTCTCCGATTGAGAGAATAAGAAGCTTATGAGGAATTTCTAAGAAATTTGACCTATTACTTAAGTATCAAGACTTTGTGTTTTTGGACCTAAGTGGGACAAATTTATAAGAAATGTGATCATGCTTGTCTTTATTAATGAACTATGTTGATGTCACAAACTTGTTCCAATTTTACATTGATGAAGTAATTCATTACTTTGTTTATACACCCTTCGTGATAGACTAACATGTGAACAATAGTGTAATTGAATAATCAAATTATTCATCAAATACTTTTCTGATATAGAAAATTAAACAAATAAAAACGCTAAAAACGAAATAGGTTAACATATAATGGGTTCGAAAAGCCCCATTAAAATGTCTACAATTCTTCAAGTATAGTTTGGAATGGGCTTCTAAAAATGGAACACTACATTTTATAGAACAAGACTAGTGCAATAGACTTGTGAATTGAGATAGCATCGTTGGTAGCAAAATCCCAGCTATTAAGTGCACTTTTATCAAAACCCCTACTTGTTCAGTAGAACCTTCATTTCTCATCAATATAACATTTGCAACTCATCACATCGTTGGGTACAGAAAAAGCCCATGGGAACCATATCTTACATCGACATCGTGTTGGCTAGATAGCACCGACACTACTCTTAATCAATGTACCCATGTCCAATACTAATACTTGTCGGACGCACGCAAAGACGTGTCGGACACCAATAAAGCAGTGTCTATTGTTCTACAATTATTGGGAGACGTGTCCAACACTCATCGAACGAGCTTATCTTAGACAAGGCAAGGAAATTGGGGGTTCGGAACATGAGCAAATTAAGTGGGACCATGGGTCGGAACTGGGAAGTACATGAACGGAAATGTAGACTTACCACGTGAGCAACCTTAACGGCACATAAAAATGGTAATGGGATGTGCCAGGCCATCATACTATGAGAAAAAATATCCACGGTTATTATCCACGGAAAAAATATCGCTGAAAACCGTTGATTTTAAAGGTTATTATCCACGGTTTTCGGGACAACTGGGCCTTGAAATGAAATGTCTCTAAATCCGCACTGTAATATCTATAAGACATATAATAATGACTCAGAATAACGAAATTGGCATCTCACTTTAAATAAAGATAATTTGGAGACCTTAAGAACACTTTTCAGACCTTGTCTGTATTAGAAGAAACAAGTAGCATTCTTCGTTTTACATTGTTTAAAGAAGGATACTAACATCCAATTGTTATATATAAACGTAACGGGTCTATAAATACCTTTAATAAAAAATATTTTTTGTTTCCGAATATCACTAAAAATCGTTGATTTTGAAGTTTATTTATTATCCACGATTTTCAGGACAACTGAGCCTTGAAATAAAATGTCTCTAAATTCGCACAGTAATATCTCTAAGACATCTACTATATACTAATCCACAAACATTTAGAGCGTTCTTATTGGTCGATGAAATAAAAGGATTTATCAAATTGGTAGTGATGTGGGACCCCCCATGTTTATGCTTAGAATTAATTAATCTCATTCATTCATTATTATATACTCTTTTCTACTTTTATTAATTTCATTAACTATTTTATTAAAACAATGTATTACATTACACTACACTATATTTTATTAACATAACATTTAATGAATAATAACATAGTTTTATATCATTATTTAATCCCATTTTCACATCAGTAAAAAGATATTATAAACACTATTATTACATTCCCTAAAACTAAAATTTACACTCCAAAATTTACATATTACAGTTACATACAAATTACTAATATGATTTTCTAATACAAAAATCATAGTATCAGTTTCAAAATATATAGTGTATACTCCGTAAGAAATAATATTATGTTTAAAAATTTTGGGCTCTAAACATTAAAGCGTAAGACATGTTTTCTGAAAACATGTAGTTATTTGCATTCCCGTTGATATAAGATATTTCTTTGTTCATATTATTGGTTTAAATTATTATATTGATTTGAATGTATTTAAATCATGTTATATTAACAAAATATTGATTTTTTAATTGATCGTGAATTTCAAATTTATCTTATAAAAACATACTACTTATATACATATAGTTATATTTTACTTGAATACATTCAAGTTGTTGTTTGTTTCACGATAAAAGTAAACAAAAATCAAGTATAATCATGTATTAAATAATAACGGCT
Organism: Heliosperma pusillum; assembly: GCA_022085475.1. NCBI lineage: Eukaryota > Viridiplantae > Streptophyta > Magnoliopsida > Caryophyllales > Caryophyllaceae > Heliosperma > Heliosperma pusillum. Next base: position 228 of record JAIUZE010003365.1, on the reverse strand, counting down.
TTTATTAATTACAACCCGTGCATTTCTGCACGGGTTTAAAACTAGTATAAATATAACTCCGATAACGAAATTGCAATTCTGTTTTGAATAAAGATAGTTTGCCGGACCTTAGGACCACTTTTCAGACATTGTGGGTGTATTAGAGGGCAAAACAATCAACAAGTGTAGTATTCCTCTCTCGTTTTTAACTTGTTTAAAGAAGGATACTAACATCCAATTGTTATTTCA